>JABUQX010052912.1:20000-40474 GCA_015478945.1 Trachelipus rathkii
CGCGGGGGGGGGGGGTTTTTGCTCTCCTTTCCACATCCCTTGGAACTATACCCTCCGATTTAAAAGCGCTTAGTTAGTGTGACGAGCAACTTCTCACATCGTCAACTCAATCACACATCTCGAGGGGGGTTCTCGCGCGGCCCGCTCTTCGATCAGGTGTGGGCGACTAGTTAATTAGTTTTCATCTATATCCTGGTGCTATAGATTCTCAGGAGCGCGCATTCTTTCTTTCACACTGTGTGGATCTTCCGTACTCGGGCGTTATTTTTGCTCTCCGTTTTTCCGATTTTTAATCCTTTGGTTCCGTCTCCTCATCCTATTAACTTAATTTATACCTTACTTCTCTCATCCCAATAAATTTAGCTCTTACTTTTCTCTCTTTCTTTGCATTCCTATCAATATTACTTTCTTACTTATCTATCATCACCTTTTAACTTACCTCTTTTGTTTTTTTTTTTTGTGTTTTGGTGTTTTGACGCTTTTTTTTTTTTTTTTTCTTATATGTGTTGCATGATGCATTTGGTGCTGAGTGTTTTTTCTTTTTAGGAATGTTTCCTCAAATTGATAACGTTTTTCTCAACGGTAGTCCATTATGATCATTCAGTTAATCAATAAAAAGCACCATCACCTTTCATTATTATTATCTATAGTCTATGTATTTTCCCTTATTTCATCTATTACTTTACCTTTCGACGCTTTATCTTCCTAGAAGAGCTTATCCTAATTTTCTCTTCGTTTATGTCTCTACATTTCATTCCTTCTTCCAAATCTGTTCTCATTTTTTTTTTAACCTCTTTGATTTTCTCCTATCGTATACATCTCTTTTTTAAGTTATTTCTTTTTTTTTTCTACTCCTTATATAATTCTATAGCATCTTTCCTCGTATATCTTCATATTCATCATTTGCTTTTTCTCTCTCAATTATTTCAATCCACGCTTTCTGTTTATTTTATATCTTTTAACCTGCTTTCATTCCTTTTTCTTTTACATTTTTCCTATCTGTCACTGGTTGTAGTCGCATTCTTTACTTTTCTGATCTTTTTTAGCACAGTTGTTCTATGCTTATCACTTTTTCTCTTCTTCTGAATCTATCTATCTATATTATTATAATTGCTTCCTTCATTTGCCCCCAGATTAGGTTTGTTTCTACTCTAGTATTTACCTTGTTCACCCATGTTTCTTACACTTCTTTGTGTTTTTGTACTTCCTGATTGTTACTTTTTCGTAAGCGGATGTTCTCTCTTTTATCATTTCTTGAGTTTTCCTGGGTTAGTTCTTTCTTTGTTCGACGCTTTCCATCATTGTCATAACTTCTCAACTTCCTATATGTTTTGTACTGCATGCGGTTTACTCTTTCTCTTATTCGTTATTTCACTCTTGCTTCATCCTAATCTCCAGCCCCGTCACTTACAACTAATTTTACCATTAGATTACATATCTATAATTTGTATTTTCCAGTATTTAATTCCCTTATTCCCTATATCATATTATTTATTTTATATATATATATATATTATATATTATCTTTATATCATATTTTTTATATATATATTATATATTATTTCTAATAATTATTATTATATTATTATTATTAAATATAAATAAGTACTTATATTAATATATTTTAACTTATGTTATGTTCAATTCCGTAACTTATTTTGTTTAAAAATGATATTATATTTCCATATAATAATATTATTGTAGTTAGTATATGGTTTGTATTAATGACTTTATTGTTATGGCTTAGTATATGATGTATTGGTTTATTGTTGGTTTATGTTTAGTTATTATTTTATTTATTATTTGTATATTTATATTTATATTATTAGTTAGTATGATTAGTTGTTAGATATAGTATAGTCTAGTATTTGTGAGTGAGTGATGTGTGTCATTGATTTAGTATAAATTAGTTTAAGTAGTATATACTATTAGTATTTTGTGATGTGCTAGTTGTATGTTGATAGTGTTGTTAGTTGATCGATTAGTGATTATATATGTGTATAGTATTGAATAGTTAGATATTGGATAGCTTGTTATGTGAGTATTAGTATTTATACGGTTATTACGTGTAATTATATCATATTTATAGAGAATATTAATTTATTTTATATATATTATTATATATTATTATATTATTTTACATTATATTATTTATCTGTCTATATTTATTATTATTATATAATATATATATGATATATTATTTTATTTATTATATTATATTTAGTTATTTTATATATTCATATATTATATATATATTTTTATATACTATATATATATATATATTTTTATATTACTAATATATATATATATTATTTATTTATCATATTATATTATTATTTATATATTATATTTTATATATTAATATCTTATTTTATATATTATTTATTTTTTTATTTATTTTATTATATATTATATTTATTTATTCTATTTATTATATATATTTATCTATATATATATTAATATTATAATTTTATGGTATTATACATTATATATAATATTATCCTCGTTATATATATATATTTTTATATTATTATTATTATTAGTATTATAATTTATTATATTATTATATTTATATATATTTATATTATATATTATTATATTTATTTTATATATATTCTTAATTTATTTATTATATTATTTATTATATATATTATTTATATATATATATTTTCAGTATATTTATTTATATATAATTATTTATTATTTATATTATTATATATATTTTATTTAATTTATATTTTATTTATTTTTATTTATAATTTATATTTATTATATTTTATATATCTTATATTATTTATATTTCAGTATATTATAATTATATACAATATATATTCTGTTTTTATTTATTATATTTCTTATTATATATTATATTATTTTTTATAAATTTGAATATTTTTATGTACATTTTTTTTTATTTTTTTTATATTATTTTATATATATTAATTTTATTATTTATATTATATTATATTCTTATATACTTATTATTATATTTATTTATATTATTTTTATATTATTTTATTATTTATTATTTATTTAAATTATATATATATATTTATATTTTATATTTATATTATAATATATTTATTACTAATATATTTATATTATATATTATTTATTATATTATATATTTTATCAGTATATTATATAATATATAATAATAATATATTATTTATATTTATATTATTTAGTATTATTGTATGTAAATATTATATTATATAATTAATATTATATATTATAAATATATTATTTATATTAATATGTTTATATATGTAATATTTATATATATATATTTTTATTTTTATTTATATATTATTATTATTATTATAATTTTATTTTTTTTTACATCGTTAAATAAATAATTATCTATTTCCAGATATAAATACTTGAAAGTGTGTAAATCTAAATTATATATTATATATTACTTATTATTTATATTAATTTATATTTATTATTATATTATAATATATATGATATATTATATAATTATTTAATATTACTGTATTATTATATATTTTAATTTATTATATATATTATTAATGATAAAATTTTTATATTAAATATAGTATTAATTATATATATATATCTATTCATATACATTTTCTTATTAAATTTTATATATATTAATTGTTATATATTATATTTATATATTTTATTATATTTTATATATATAATATTTATAATATATTAAAATAATATTAATTATATTATTATTTTATATTTTATATATAAATATTATTATATATTTATTTATGTATATTAATTTATTATTAGATTGGGAATCAATTACATTTCAAGCCGATGCCGTAATTCTACGAATATACGTAGATACCAATGTCAAATGACCGATTCTGATTCCTATTATATTGATTCGATATTCCGTAATTTCCGATCTAATTTCTTATATATATATAAAGATTAGAATATTATTATTAATTATTTAATTATTAGATTAATTTAAGAATATTAATATTAAATATAATTAACTTATATATTATATTATCTATTAAAATTTTATTATATATATAATATTATTATTTATGTTTTTATTAGTTATTATTATTTTTATTATATATTTTAATATTAACACTTTATTACATTATTTATACTTAAATAATGTTTCTTATCTATATAATTATGTATATTATATTATTATTATTACATATTTAATTGAGTAATATCATTAGTCACATTTTTGGTTATTGATATATTGATATAGGCTAATTATATTGATGTATCATGCTATTATTATAATTCGTGAACTATATTGATATTCGTTATTTGTTTTTCTTTATATTATTTTAGTGAGCTTATAATGTATATACTATTGTACTTGAATATTTATATATATTTATATTAACATTTATATATATTGAATATTAATATAGATTAACGTATGATCTTTCCAATTTCAGTTATTTAATGATATTAAATTAAGTTTGTTATTTATTATAATATTTATGTTACTTATACCTATATGTATATTAAATAAAGGAGCAAATGTGGCGTTGATTTTTTTTAATTCTTTTATTTTGCTTTTTATATTATAAGTACCATTTTTAAAGGTCTATTATTGACTTAATTTAAGGTAAGTGATTAATAATATACGTTCATTTTGAGGTATAGTGATGTAGTGAGATTATTTGTATTTAATATTATTATGATAGTTGATACTACTCATTATTGTGTGGTATTCTATTTTGTTGTAATTCATTACATTATATGTTATTTGTTATGTGAGTTTTTTTAGGTATCATGTATATTACGAGTATACTATATATTAAGTTTTTTAGTTATAAGATTACCTATTTGTTTAGTATTTATATAGATTTTTTTTCTAACTATATTATTTACTGTTGGTTTATCGATACTACACCAGTATTTCTTATCTTTTATTATATATGATTATTTGTTGAGTTTTTAATTTTCGCCTATTATGACATTTATTATCTTATTTTATTTTATATAGTTTATTGATGTATATAATTATATATAGTTTATAATATTATTATATACTAAGATTTATTGTTAATTTTATTATTTTATATATTAATTATATGATATTAGAAATAACTATATATTTATATAATTATATTTAATTTTTTTTTTTAAATATTAATTATTTATATATATTATATTATATTTATTATTATTTTATTTTTTAATATATATATATATATATATATATAGTTCATTTGATGTATAATATATAAATTTATATTTATAATTACATTATATTATATTATTTTATTATGTTATTAAAATATGTATCTAATCATCAGATAAAAAATCATATAAATATAAATTGCTATATATATAATTAATTCTATATATATTCTATATAATTTTTATATTTATATTATTATTATATGTCAGTATTAATATTATATATATATATATTATTAATATTATATTATATATTATTATATTAGTTATTATTATTATGAATATTACGTGTATAATATTATATTATCTATTATATTATTCATATAAGTTCTTCAATTATTATTTTTCCTATTAATACAAGTTTTATTATAGTGTTCATAATTATTACTATACATATTTATATTTATATACTCTTTATTTTATATATTACTATTTAATATATATATATATTATTATATATATATATATTATCTATAGTTATTTATTATTTTATTATTTATATATTATTTATATATTATATATATATTATTCTATTTCTCTTATATATTATTATTATATATCTATATATTTTAAATACTATTTATTTATTTTTATTTCTTATTATCATATTTATCTTTCATCTATTATATATATATATTTATATTATTTATCTATATTATATAATATTTTTTTATTATATAATTCCTATATTTATTACTTATTTAATTATTATTAACATATCTTCTTTATATATTTTTATATTATAAAATAATATATTTATCTATTTTATATTATTATTTATTATTATTATATTCTATACTATATTATTTATTTATTTTTTATTCTATATATATATATATATTATCTATATTTACTATTTATTTTTATTATTTATTTTATTTATAACTTTATTATATTATATAATTTTATATAGCATTTAATATTATATTGACGGGCTTAGTTTTTTTGTAATTTACATTATTTTTTCATTGGTGTTGTTGTTGAGTATTATGTGATATTGGTATCCGGTGTGATGCTTTATGATTTGCTGTGATTATTGCATGGTTTTGGAAGTGCAGTTTAAGACTGCGTTCATAAGATATGATTTGTAGGACGTGTTATTCGTGATTTGTTATAGTTAGGCAGCTGCTCTAGTATCGTCTGCCTTAATCGGTTATTGAAAATGATAGTGGCTAATAGGTTGAATAATTATTTATGAGTGGGTTTTCGATGTACTTTAAAAATCATGTTGGTATATTGCTCTATACAAATACCACTTTATCGTTATGGTGTATTTGCATAGCATATGCTGAGTCGCTTAGTATAGTCTAGATGGAATGTTAATATATAATGTTTCACCTCTTAGTTAGAGAATAGGTGTATGTGCATATGAAGGTGATTGAATCGGCGTATTCAGGGTAAACGTTATATCTATGCAATATCTGCTTGCATTAGGGGGTAAGTTGAAATTACTATATGCTCAAATAGATACGTTACTAGAACTAGTGTACTTCCGAACTTGTATAGATGCCTTATCGAGTATAATCATATCTACAGAAGAGGAGCAAAGAAAGTGTCATCGAGTAATATGGATGTAATACGTAAATACGGACGAATTAACCAAAGGAATTAAAATACTGAAGTATGTTGAAGGGAGAGGAGTAGTAATATATGATAGTGTATATACATACTAGGTTAGATTTATGAGAGACAGTACACTATATGATTGAGTAGTTCAGTTATAAGGTTATAGCAGATTGTGATAATTAACGGGGAGAGAGTGTCATTAGAATAAATAGTGAGAATTTAATTTTTCGGCCGATTTGTGTGTTCCTGGATCTAAGGATCCAATTGCTTAATTAACTAGAGAGACTCTGAATACTGGAATTATGGTAAGAAGGATAGCTATGTTTAGTGGCTACATAGAGATATATTACTTTATGAACATTATCTCTTAGACTCTAACAATATTCTTTATCATTGATATGTCGATATGGAGTTATTAGTTATAGACATATGTGGAATGGTGTTGTATTTTATAGTGATATAGCTGTAACGTGCAGTAGTTAGCAGGATATTATATATAGTGGAGATTGTATGTGGTAGTCGGTTGAGTTAGGAGGCATAGTAGGGATATATTTTAGTGCATGCTAATTGTGTATGGAGTTATAGCATAGTAATGTTATAGCGTGACGTACTAGAAGAAAGAGACTCTATTATAAAGAGGAGAATATGTATATAATTAATGGCATCTCGATACTCCAGGATATAATTCATTGACATGGGAGAGATTGTGAATAATTATAATCATTCTGATTCATAAGTATATCACGAGTCGAGTGTTCGAGCTCAGGTAATTATGAGTTGAGAGTGATTTCAGCAGTATAGTATCGGTTTGTATGAGAACACATACTTGTGTTGACACTATTTGTAATAGAGATTGTGATATTAGGAGAAGGGTACATTATGAGTTCTCGGAATTTATTATGTTAGTGCGTTAAGGATGTAGCTGTATATGTTATGTTACTAACCTTTTTCGTGTGTTATCTTAGGTTTGAAGGGGATATAGGGAGCTAATATAGTAGGTATGCTCTGCAGTAGACTTAACGTCGTCTTGAGGGTGACTGAATTACATATGGTTCATCATCCTTCTTGGAGATTAGAGTTGAGTGAGGCCATTATGTAGTATTAGTCCTCGGTATTTTCACTTTAATGTTGAGGTTCACGAAAGGAGTTGCGTTTATCGAGTAGTGATGAAGGTGTATTCATGAAACTCTGGTAGATAAGCTGACCGAGAGGTGTCAGGTATTACTTAGGAATGTATAGATAGAGATTAGTAAGACGTGAGTTATCAAAATTTTCTATTGTTCACTTTTTGCTAAACTCTATATGCATGATAGAATGAGGGAAGATACAAAAAAATAATTAATATAAAGGTTTCATGGATTTAACTAACAATAGTAGCGTATGATATAAGTTTAATTAAGGGAAGCCTATTAATGGCAGGATATATAGTGATATTGGTGTTGTGTGGTAGGCTATTCTGTAATGGAATCAAAAAGTATGTATGAATGATGACTATGTTGAAGCGTGTGTAAGAATATAGAATGGTGTATATAATATATCAGTAGTTGGTTTAGGATTTTATTAATAATTAGTCAGAGGAGTGAGACTATATTAGATAAGTTGTTGATTATATATGTTCTCCTTGGTTATTCTTATAGTGTATATGATGTGAGTAGTTTATTAAATGTAAAGAATTTTACTAGAGGTTAAGTGAGATTATTGATAGCAGTGAATATGGTGTTTAGTAAATGATGAGAAGTAAATGGATGTAATATAGGAGATAGGAGGGTGACCTCATATTACTGTCTTATATATTATGTATATTATAAGGGATATTATAATAATTAATATTATTTGTAGATATTATATATTAATCATTAGTGTGGCTTGAATATTAGATCTGAAAGAGGCGTTTTAGAGACAGTATAGTATCATGTGTTTTATGGAAGTACAGATTTAATTGTAGCAAGGTGAATTAGTATTAAATATATAAGGAGGTAGTAATATCATATATATTTGAAAGTGAATATTATACGTAGTAATATTAAGAGATAGTTATTTTAATATAAGGTTATATTGTTATTAATGTATTATTAGAGTATGAGGATATAGTCCTCATAGTTATTATGTCATATATATATTAACAGTTATATAATTATATATATATATATAATATAAGTTTGAAGTATATAATATTAGATATAGTACAATATATAATCATATATGGAGACTAAGTATTAGGTCATATTGAAAGTTATTTAATTATATTTTTATAGGTAGTAATATTTAAGTGTTTGGCGAAGATTAAGTAGTGAATAACGAGTATATAATGATAGCAGAGTTATGTATATATAGTAGGATATAAGTTTTAGCATATATATATTGGAGTAATTAATATTATAGTTATAGTACAATAATAGGTAATGATGAATATATGTATGACTTATTTTCATTATTCAAATGTTCATTAATATATTATAAATATATTTTACTATAGTTCTCGCCGGTAGAATATGTATTAAAAATAGTATTAGGGTAGAACTTATAGATATACATATCTATGAGTAGTATATAATAGTATGACTGACTTAATTATATAGAGTATAATTATCATATATTAACATGTATGGTAGGTTATATGTTAATTATAGATTACCTATAATGGTTAGGTTTTAATTATATGTATATATATGGTAGTTAGAGTACTATTGATATAGTCTTTAGAAATATATATATATAATAGAATAGTAATTATAATGATCTATTTTGTAAAAATGTGTTTTTACATATCCTAAATAAAACTTATATTATTATAATTATATATTAATTAAGGGGCATGTATTAAACTTTATGAAAAGTAAATATTTTATAAATATAATATAATAATATATAAGTTTGAGAGTAAGAATAATATGGTATAAACGTATAATATAGAGAGTATTAATGTAGTGGTGGAGTAGTATTTAGATAAGTAAATAGTGAGGATCAATGAAGAGTGATAATAAAATATGAATAGTATATTATAGTATATTGAAGATGGTTTGGTCCTAATGTGGTTAAATGATAGATGGATAGTGTATGAATAAGGTCGGTATCGTATGATATATAATAGCTGGATGTATATTAAGTTAGTAGTATACTGGAGTTTAGATAGATATGGGAATAACCGACCTATGGATATGTGGAGGTATCGGCGTATAAATTAGTACTTAAGTAATAATAGTGAGATTTTGAGTATTAACGTTATAGTTATAGTAATAGTATAATATGTATAATTGATAGTAGTAATAATATTAGAAGTTAATAATAATATTAGTGTGTTTGGCAAGAGTAGTATATATACAAGAGAATAAGTATTAATGGTTATAAGTGCATGATAGGTATATATGAGTATAAATAGAGCTTAGGGGTATTTTTGAGTTATATGTGAGTGAGTATCATAGTGATTATTGATTATGGCCCACACCTATTGGACCTAATGAGTATGGATACGAATGTAATTATAACTATCTTATACATTACTTATGACATATCAAGAATTTATCATATTTAATATAATAGATATTATTAGAAGGGTTTTATTTACCGTCTAGTACGAGTTAACTATGATGCTATTCATTAGGTAGTATTAGGATATTATTTCACTGTATATCTGTTTATATATGACGAGCTCTAGTATCACATTAATAAATTTAAATGGTACAGCAGAGGGGGCGATGTATATAATTAGCTGGTATAGTAGTCTTTTCCTTATTATTTCTGAATACTAGTTTTAGTATATCAAATAGTATTATATAAATTACTCTATATTATATATATAGTATATATATAAATATATTATATATAATATACTATATACTATAAGCTATTTATTACAGGTATTTTTTATGTATTACGTATTTCTTGTTTGAGCATGCGTAACTTCTATTAATACTCATCACCCAATTTACTTGAGGGATGAGTGTAGTAGCTTAAAATTAATTATGTGATAGAGTTATTGTATTAATAGTTATGTAAGTGGATTTAGGTGGTTAGTATTGTTTTTTATGAGATAGTATTAATGGTTATTATGATATTATAAGGATAGATTAATGATATAAATATAGAAATATGATATATATATGTTGTGTGTTGTTTGGTGTGTGGTCATATGAGAAGGGGTATGAATGATATGGGTCCGTGATTGGGTTTATAAGCGATGTATATGTGTTGAGTTGGTGTTTGGGGAATTGAACGTCGGCTGGTAGTTAGATTTGCCGGAATAATATTGTGGATATTCAGTCAGTATGAGGAATGTCTGGAGGAGAAATTTTTGAGTGTAGTTTGATGAGTGCGAGATTGAGCAATTAGTAATGGAGTAGAAGAATGGGCGGAGTTTTTGTGTAGGGGGTTTATATTTGGATGTGTGGCACCACCTGTCTCCAAGGGAGTGATTGGTCCTTAACAACTGACGAATTATTGCCGATATGGTTGATGTGTGTTTCACGACGTGGATGCCCACACCAACTCTTAGGTCCGGATTTGCTGATCGTGCGATCGAGTTGGTTCACTAAATAGGCTGTAATTTTTCTTTCGATCTATAGTGTCTATTGTTTCTTATTCTATTCTTCTCTGAGTTAGTCCGTGATGCTTTGGTCAGTGCTTTTTATTCCCAGGTGCGTTGTGGTGAAAGAAAGTAGATGAATTGTTGTATATATAATATTAATAATATTATATATATATTAGTTTTATATATGTTTGTTATATATTATGGTTTATGTAGTTCAGTGTGGGTGTTTAATATGTAGGTTTTATAGTTATTTGAGTGGGTATTAGTTAGGGTGGTTTATTGTTGATATATAATTTGTATTTAGATATGGTATTTTATATTGGGTATATATTTTTATTTTGGTATTTTAATATATTTGTATAGTTATATTTATTAATTACTTATCTATTATAAGTATTGTTAGGATTGATATATACTATATTGTATACTATAATATATTAATTATAGTATATTTATAGTTAATATATAATTATTAATTATATTATAAATATAATATTATAGTTATAGTATATTATATATATATAATTAATAAGTATTAATAATATATATAATATATTTAATAGTAGAGAAACATGTTTTTCCTCAAATTTTCGTCTCTATAACAATAAAAAGGTTTACAAAATACTAGCAATGAATACAAATTTATTTTTTATATTGAAAATATTCATAAAATTATAAAAGATACAGAAAAAAAATAATATTTCTCTATTATATAATAAAAAAAAATCAATACATTTTTCACATTTAAGATATTTAAAGTTTTTATTTTATTTTCGCATTCATTAATTGAGGATCTATTATTGAGAGCAGGACGTTGATAGGATAATACTATTAATTCAATATAGTATATATGTAGATAGGTTTAATAAATACTATATTAATTAATATATATATATTTAATTAATTATATATATTAATATATATATATATATATATTATAATATATATATATATTAATATATATTGTATATATATTATATTTAATATATTTTATTATATATATATATATTATATTTATATATATAATTATATATAATATATATATTAATATTAAATATATATATAAGTATAATAGTATTAGAGATAGTAATAGAAGAGTAATAATGATATAGATCAATACGAGTGAAGTGATAAGTAAGTAATAGAGTAAGTATTAGAATAGCTGTAATATCTATAGAAATAACTAATATTCAGAGTTTAACAAATAAAATATAAATAATAAAATATGAAATAATAATATAAATTTAAATATAATTAATTATACATAATAAATGTAAGATATACATATAAATATTTAATTAAATCATTTATATATATTATTATATATGGTGATATAATACTATATATATAAATATATATTCATATAATAATATATATATATTATATATATTAATTATATATAATATTATTATATATATTATAATATATTATATATATAATATATATATTATATATATATAATAATAATATATATTATATATTATATATTATATATATAATATATATATAATTAAATTAACTATATATTATAATATATATATATATATATATATAATTATATATTATTATATTATATATATTAATATATAAATATAATAATAAAATAATATATTATATATATTATAACTTTTTCATAATTAATATAATTAAATTATTTCATTTAATATATATAATTAATATTAATATATATATATGAAAAAATGTAAACATGATAAGAGAATAAATGGACAAAACTTTTGTAAATATAATGTACTTTAAGGGAGGTGCTATGCAAAATTTTCGATAACTTGCACGTCCAAACTTGAATACATTAATAAAAAAACTTTGCTCAATTGATGAAAAGCAAATAAAACAATTTAATTATCCATAATATTCAGAGAATATAAAGATATCGAGTTAATAGGCCCATGAGTGAACTAAATTTTAGGTGTATTGGGCTATTAGAGTACATAAGGAGGTGGTGCAACATTTAACAAAACTTCAAAGAGATTATTGAGAGATGAGTGAGAGGTAGAGAGAGTAGAGGAGTGTAAGAGTAGAGAAGATGGTAGTAGAGATAGGATGAGAAGGTAGTGCGAGTAAGAAGATGTATAAATAAATTTGAAAAAACACCATAGACTCACACATTTTATCAATAATATGAACAGTTGTTGTGTGAGAACCAGATAACCGAATGAATCTGTGACGCATACTCTATAAACAAGTGAGGTGAAATGGCTATCTCTATTAACAGTTCAAAGCTTCATTGGGATTGAGTTGAAAAGATTTCGAAGTCGCCTCAGAACTCTAAAGATCACTGATTATATCTTTAAATAGAATTGTTTATAGATAAGAAGATAGTAATTGTATGATTCACTTATTAAAAACAGGGAGGGGTATTAATAAATAATATTTCGAAGGTATTTAATAATTTGTGTGGAATGATTTTTCGAATAGAGATTAAGATAAAGAACTATTTTTGTTTATTTTGATGCTATTGCAAACAAACTTTTGTTCATTTATTTCTCCAATTAAAGATAAGAAGAATGGTCAGGTAAAGTTCACTGATAAATGTGCACACCATCCTGGTCATGCGAAATCTGCTGAGTTTGAGAGTGGGTCAACTCCTAAAATGGGAAGTAAGTATTATAAAGGAGGTGGATTCATCGTGTATAGGTGAAGAGATTGAGTCTTAAGTATAACAATTAGTGGAGCCGCCCTGTGATCTTATGATCGAGTGAGTGCCAGAATAAACGGGGAGCAATAGACAGATAATAGATTTTTGGATATGGTTCATGCGGATAGTGGAACCAAACCTCTTTGTAGTGAGGGGATCTCCGGAAGACTCCCCTCACGTGAATACAAGTTTATCGTCTGAAAGAGTCCCGATCATAATATTTTCAAAAACAATACTCGAGATCGTTGATTTGATAGATCCTTACTGCGGCAAGGCCGATGCACAAGACTATAAGGTATTTTATCTATCGTATAGTTAGGTCCCCTTTTAAACCTTTAGGTGGTTAACGAGTATATGAAATTACACGTATTGAACGTGGATGACAATGCTATAATGAATTCTCGAAATGGATGTTACACGAATATCTTCGGGCCGTGAGCCCACAATCCGAGCCTCCTATAC
Source organism: Trachelipus rathkii (assembly GCA_015478945.1). NCBI lineage: Eukaryota > Metazoa > Arthropoda > Malacostraca > Isopoda > Trachelipodidae > Trachelipus > Trachelipus rathkii. The sequence goes on from JABUQX010052912.1 coordinate 34,376, forward strand.
TAAAGCAACGTCCTGCACACAGTTACGTACTATGACTTAGAGTCGCTCACCACATTCTGGCGCTCTCTTAGCGCAAAGTACTATCCGAAAAAATGCACTCACGTTATATACAGGCGGATTAACGCACACAGAGGAATACCAGATTCCTGTGCCCACTGTTTTAATATTCCTTCTTAGGAATATGCGCGCAATATTCCGGCTTTCCTGGTAAACTGCTACAATGAATTTTTTCGTAACTTTTCTAAATTTCATCATTGAACAAACGAGCTACAATTTGATTGAATCAACAGCTGACTCCAACCCAATATCATGTTGCTTTGTATATTGACAATTTGTATGTTCAATAACTCTTTCGAGATGAATGACTTCCAAACTTATCTATTTTCTTACGTGATAAGTGTTACGTTATCAAGAAAAAATGGTCACTTAAAAGATCATGTAAATAATGCTAATCAAGATTGAATGTCTGTTTTACGCAGCATCATTTTTTACCAATCCGAAAAAGTATGCGTAAGATAATCTCTTTCGAATGCTGATATATTTTGAGCATATATGCAGCTTCGTCAGTTATTATGCACTTATATCCAGACTGGTATCATTATTTCAAATACAATTTTTTCGCCACTTCGATTTGCACACACACACACTATATGACACACACCACCATTCACACACAAAACACACATAGGTCTATATATATATGTAATATTATATTTTAAATTATTGAGTTGATAATATAAATATTTATATTAAATATTTATATTTCTCTAGTATATTTATAAATATTTATAATATATTATTAATTAATTTAATAATATATATATATATATTATATATATTAATATATATATAAATATATATTATATTAATATATTAATATATATATATATATTATTATATATACTAAATTATAATTATATTAATATATAATATTATAATATATAATATATATTAATATAATAGATATATATATTATATATATATATATATATATTATACTATATATATAATATATTAATATTTTATATATTATATAAATATATATATATATATATATTAATAATATCTAAATATATTAATATATATATAGATATTAAATGTAATGACACCACAGTTACTGTTATAGGTTATCTAAAAACATGTGATTAAAATGTATATAAATTAACAATTAATCATGACTATGTTTGAAAGATGTTATTGCTACTAAAATCATTTTATGAATTGTTTTTTTTAAATTTAAATATTACATATAACTAACCTAAGCGACTTATAATATATATATAATATTTATATATATTTATTATTTAAATATTAATATATTAATAATATATATATATATTATATTATTATATATATAATATATATTAATATATTATTTATAATATATATTATAATATAATTATATATATATATAATCATATATTTAATTATAATAAATATAAATAATATATTAATAAAATATAAAGAATATATTATATATTTTAAATATATATAATATATATAGGATACTAAATATATATAAATATATAGTTGATTTTTATAATATATATTTAATAATATAATATTTCCCAGCGTGATTCAAAATTATGGTAAAACGGAGAAGGAAAAACCGGTGGGATTTTCAAAAACTGAGAAAAAATAAAGAATTATATGCCAACAAATAATAGTGTCACAAATAGTTTCCTAATCAAACACGGTTATGACGTAATTGTGCTTAGTTTCGTCCTTCTGGCTGTCTGTATGTGTTTTTTACTAGAAGGTATTTATGTGTCAATCTTTACTCGATAACCAATAGGTAGGATTAATCAAACCCTATATTTGTGAGAATGTTAGTAACTATGTGTGTGTAAGTGTTGCGTTTTATGACGCATAATAAGAATATTCAAATTTTACTAAATGTTAATATAATGACCCTACAGTATATATCCTGTTCTGATAATTGAAATTTTGTCTGGCTTTTTTTTGTTTTTGTTTTTTTTATCTATCTTGTTTTAAACAAATTAGTCTTTTGTTTTTTGTCTGAAACTATTTTAATTCTTTTCTGTTAAAATCTTGCAGAATAAAAAAACACCTATTGTTGTATGTACGCAGGGCAGAATAAAATAAATAATTAGGATATATTTCATTTGTTAAAGACCATATAAAATTGATAGCGAGGAATGTTGTGTTCATAGACTGGAGTCAAATTAGATAAGAGGGGGGGAGTATAACTGGTGAAGGCCAGACGAGAGGGAACATTTTCATGGGGAGGATACGAGTTTTTCGCGAAAACCCCAAGGAGGATGGGGCTGCGAGTGTACCCCTCGACGAACACACCTCAAAGAATAATCAACCTCCTTATATAAAGCGGGCGTATCGGAGACCCATGCCCTGGAAGGCGGGGCGGCAATCACTAAGTCCCTCACCAAGATCACCGTTTTAAGTGTTCCCCCGGAACAATTGGCCGATGTATGGCACACAAACAACCACACTAGCGTGAGATACTTCAACTAAATCTGCCAGTCAAGGTCCATTTCTGTGGGTTATGCGGATAAAAACATTGTGGAAAATGGCTTAGGAGCTCAGTTATTGTCTTTAGTTAAAAAATGAAACATCATAAGATGCTTTTAGTTGAGTCCAACTGCCGATGATTGGAAGGCATAAACACGCCATCGTTATTGAATATAAACTGTGGGATAACCGTATAAGAAGTCTTAAATATCAGCGCTTTAACTCCGCATTGTATTTACTATAACTCAATATAATTATTCACATGTAAAAATCTACATTTTAGCTGATACATTTGTTTTCAACTCATTATTATCTGAATCTAAAAGATTGTGATTTTACCAGGCAGACTTCGCACAAATGTATTCCTTTTCGGCTGAGCTATTGGTAAGTTTTTTAGTAGTATTACTATCTTATATTTTTTTAAAGTTTTTACAATGTTCACCTCAAACGTCTAATGTGCTAATAGTGATCATAGAGGCTTAGCCTGTGAAGTTTTTTTTTTGTTGAATCCGTTCGCCTCGTACCGGGTCCAGGCAGGTTGTAAGTATGATATCTTTCCCTATAATCACTCATAATATAATTTTAGTTACTACTACTAATATAATGATTAATCAGAGCAATAGGTTGTTATTTTATTAGCACACTACATATCATTAAATTAATTATATATATATATATATTCTAATTACAATTAATATATACTAGTATATTTATATATTACTTATTATTATTATAGTATATATATATAAGGTATAATATATATGTAATATATATTAATTATTATATATACGAGCAATATATAATTAATTATCATATATTTATATATATACTTATAAAAAAAGTGTTTACACTATATTATAATATGTAATAGGCTACCATTTCCAACTAGATATATCTACTAGGTACTGTTTGAAATGATTAATGATTGACGTTGTAATTAGTATGCCTTTAACATTACTTCATAATTATAATAATTGTCATGTGGCGTCTCGGTTGGTTCGAGAGAATTATTCAGTAGTCCTGGCACAAAACGAGAGCATACAGATACATATTATGATAAGAAGTATTATGTTATATATATACTTATATATAGTATATATTATTATTAATATTCAGTAATAACTAAATCTAGTTAATATTTGAGTAGGTTACTATTACACTAATGTAAGTAGTCAAACAGTATATCTTACATCAATATATCTAAGTAATGGACGCACAATCGTATCTCAGATTAATATGGAGTAGACTTCTATCATTTTGGACACTTTACACTAAATTACTGTAAATAAGATACGCAGAGTGATTTGTATTCTTTATTTTGCTAACTGACTGCACAACTGAGAGCTGCGGTAGGCGATAGAGCAAATTGAGTTTGTCCTAGACTAAATATGACATTAATCCTTATATTTATTTGTTATACTCAAGTGAACTCAATTGAACGTAACAATATGATGCCACTAGAGATCGAATAATAACTTAATAAAGTGGGGTATTCAAAGTACAAATTTACGGTCGAGCAGTGTCGTATTGAGCCTTCTCGTATATGATGATATAATTATATATATAACTATCGATTATAAAGATTGAGGTCACTATTTTATAAACAAGAATCTATAAGTTACTTTATATCTAGTTTAAATATATATAATAAATATGAGTTTTATTATACATATATAATAAACGAGATTACTACATTTTAGTAGTAGTACTATGTAACTAGATAGATATCCTATTACAATTATATTGTTACACTGTATATTATTGAACATGACTTTATAATTTGGATGCTTCGAGACTTTATAAGGGCAAGATAGGCGTTGAGCCTATCTGCGCCTACCCCGTAAGCCGCCACTTTAACAGAGTATTAAAATATATATTATTTTATGTATATAGGTACTAATCAACTGTAGCTATATAAATTAATATTATTCATGATGCATGTATATAGTAATATACTGATTAGTTATTCACTAGAGTACTTTATATATCCTCCCGAGAGCTATATTTATATATGCAATAATAATCTACATTTAAAAACCCTTATAAATTAAATGGAATATTTATTAGAAATCTCTATTAAATTACGGGGAGGGCGTATATTATACTCATCATCATTAAATAATCTCATCATGTGTTTAATAATATTAAATTAGTTCTTCTCTCTCTCATCTCTCTTGCTATCTTCTATTACTCCTTTCCTTCTCTCCCTCAGTCTCTGCTCGCCTTCACTCATCTCTCATCCTTCTATGGTCTCGCTGCTCTCTCTATCTCTCTCTCCAATGTGCTCATGTCTAATGAAGATTTGAGTTGATAAAGTACTCATGCGTTGCTACAGCACATTTGGAAGTAGACTGGTTAATTTTTTGTCGAGAGATTTATACGTGAATGAGAATAAATGTAAAAAAAAACAAACGAAGAATAAAAAGCAATTAGGTAATAGTAAAGAGAAAATCGTAAGACTCTCATTGAATAGAAGTTATTAAAAAATAATTAACATGATCACAGATGAAGTGATGAGACGACCAGTTAGACTCAATCTAATGTAGGAAAAGTGAGGATAATAATTGTTAATGGCGCGTTTATGCGACCACTCTCTAAGAATGCAAAAGGATTAATTCATTATTTAGTACGATATTTTGGCAATAATGAGGATATGAAGACGTTTTTTGTATATATTTCACATTATAGGAAAACCCCAATTGTGTAATAAATAAAAAGAATTCCATTTGATATATATAGTATTTATAATATTACTTATACATATATTTTACAATAGGAAAATTGATATTTCAGTCTTATGAAGTAATAACTCTCACTATTATATTCATAAGTATATACATTAAAATATAAATTATATAACTTACTGTATATTATCATGAAAATGAATATTTGAGTTTTATTATACCTATGAGAGAGAGAGAGAGATACCTACTATTAACTTATTGATTATATATATATAAGGATTTAATTAGTAATAACGGAATTTAGATAAAATACCGATTCGAATATATAGTAATAACAGGACTCCTTAGTATAGTAATACATAATTATAATAGTTTATATTGTTTATATTAATTAATGATACGTGAGATGATAATATATCCACCAGATATATATAACATATATTACGTATACATTATATATATATGATAGATAAGATTACAGTCCTATATGTATGAGACTAGCATGAGATATGTACATTGCATAAGAATACAATATAGGATAGTAGTATTATTAAAATATTTAATATATATATTACTACAACATATACATTATACATTATTTATATATATTAAGTGCTATAAATAATTAGTAAGTATCAATTTATATGAATATATAGTGATTATAGCATTTATGGTTATAAGTAGATGAATATATACAGTTAAACTTAGTATTATATATATTATATATATGTATATATTATATTACATAAATATAATATATAAAACACCTTATAAGCATATATATACATATTAATATAAATATATTTATAATTATATATTAGTCTTATATATATATTATATATATATACTATACTATAATATATATATATTGGGGTTTTCTGAGCTACTGCTACCTAACGGGACAGATTTTCCACATCCTTTTTTT
>JABUQX010052913.1:0-7500 GCA_015478945.1 Trachelipus rathkii
TATATATACAGGCAGGCATATATATATATATATATAAGAGTATATAGAAAGATAAAATATCGAGTTTTAACCACAATTCTGTTAATATGATTATATGAGGGTGTGGACGAAACCCAACTCAATGGACTCTGATCAAACTTTTCCATAACTCCGACCTGAATGAAAGAGATTTGCTAATAAGATTATATACTTTGTTAGTATTGAAATTAAACATAGAAGGTTAGTTGAGAGACATCAATTTTTTCTCTGCCTCTTCGGCCTCTTTTGCTGGAGAGTCTGTTTCTTTTCACCTTATATTAGCTGTACTGCCAAATACTTCTCACTTTAACACTATAAAGGATGGACAACAGTATTTCCTGCAAGTTTACTTAAGTTGGGTGTAAAAGCTCTGCATTTTGCTTAATTAACACCACCAACTGATAGGATCGTTATTTGATTTGTATCTAGTCGTCATGGATAGCCAATCATTTGCACTGCACTTTTGACACGCGGTGTTTCTTCATCACTACTGACTGTACAAATTCTTCCAGTGAACTGGTTTATTACTTTACTAGAAGATGTGCTGGTTCTGTATATTTATTTTTCCTTAGCTTGATGGCTAATAATAGACCGTTCGATTGGTTTTCCTTGCAAGCTTTACCTGTTGTAAATATTTTGATTAACTTACCGTCAACTGATTGGACTGTTATTTTAATCTAATCTGTTTTTCTTATTATATTTCAACCATTTGGCACTTACATCTTTTGGTAATGCGTGTGTTTCTTCATCATTACTGACGGTAGAAATTCTTCCAGTGAATTTGTTATTGATTTACTTGTAGAAGGCGTTGGTTCTGTAGATTTTTTTTTTTTTTTCCTTTTAATGGGTGGCGAATTAATAGACTGTTCGGATTGAAGTTTTTCAACTGCAACACAAAGTAACGATTTAACTTGTTCTAATATCGTTACCAAAAACTTGCTTTATAACGGGAATCTAAGTAAGTTGCAATAGTATGAAGGTCATTAATTTCCACAGAACCAAAGCGTTTTTCTACCTATAGTTTAATTACATCTTCATTCTTTTAAACCGTCATCATTTTCATTTGAAGATGTGTTCAAAATGCTTCTTTAGCGTTGAGATTAATGATATTACATAAGAGACAGAAGCTGTAGAGGCGCTGATTTTTTTGGTAGTTTCTTCAAATGGTTTCAATAGCTTAATGCAGTGTGATATGATGTCATTTTCTAAATTAATAAGATTGTTAACTTTCGAATACGAACTGGCGTACGAAGCAAGAAGTTCTTTGAACAATACTTCTTTCCATCATATGATGTGTACTATTCCAGCGAGTTGGAATGTCTTTGATGTAACATTAAGATGCGGAATATTAAGCTGTTTTTGAATTGCCTAAAGTCATTTATATGATATTTTATTTTCTTTTCAGATTCATCTTAAGTTTTTTTATTATAAAATTCTTATCAAATTTTGATACAAAGACCGCGCAAATAATCCGCAGGCAAAGCGCGATGGATGCGGATGCGGATCTTTAATAATGTGCGAATGCTCCGCGGATGCGTATTTTCCCCCCCTCACTTATAATATATATATAGTATATATATATATATATAGCAGTATATATATATATATAGTTGTTGCTATATATATATATGTTATTATATATATATATATATATATGTTATGGTATATATATAAATATTTGCTAGATCGAGGATCGAATTCCAACATGGTGAAAATACATCAGGGGTATTTCATTACTATGAATATGATTGCAGGTTATTGCAATTTCTATGTATATATATATATATATATATATATATATATATATATATATTCAGATATATATATATATATATATATATATATATATATATATGTATATATATATATATAATATATATATAGTGTATACATATATATATATATATATATATATATATATATATATATATATATATATATATATATATATATATATATATATATATATATATATATATATAATATATTTTATCTATATATATATATATATATATATATATATATATATATATATATATATATATATATATATATATATATATATATATATATATATATATATATATATATATATTTATATTACAAATGAAGCATACCCTCTGGGGTTAGGAGGTATGGGTGAGTCAAAATATATATATATATATATATATATATATATATATAGTTATAGTATATATATATATATATATATATATATATATATATATATATATATATATGTATATATATATATTGGCAAATTATATACCATTCGAAAGAGGAAAGATTACTCTACAATATTGGTCTTTATGACCTGGTAAATAATGTCTTTCAGATTTAGTGGAATTCCTTCCCAAAAATCATGAGTCTGCATTTTTTTTCAAGCAATTTTTAATTGAATTTACGCTGAACTACAAAAGGTTTTTCCAACCCAATTTCACTGAAATACTTGATTTATTATAATTTTTTTAATATAAAATAAATACTTATTAATATTATTTATTATAATATATATTTCTTTAATTTTAATTTTTTTTTTTTTTTTTTTTTTTTTTTTTTTTTGGACAAAATTTTAATATTTTTTCCTGAAACATAAAAGTTATCTGAGAAAAGAGAAAATACCGAAAGTAAGTTATATATTTACATGAATAATATATCAAAACATATTACTGCGTATATGAAATCGAAAACAAAAAAGAAAAGTATATTTTGTTGGGGTTTATTTTATGCTATACTTCTAAATAGCGTCTCAATATAAACTAAAATTACTTTGAGAAAAAAAAAGCCAGAAAGTTAGGGAAAGTTTAGGACTCTGCAAATTAATTTGTATATAAACCTATCGGAATAAAATTTATATCAGGTCCATGGTTAATTTCTTGCAAATAAATTATTATAATATGTTTTATGATTTTTTATATAAAAAAATTATTCATGATATAAAGAGGATGGGAGGACGGTTCGATTTGAATTTTTTTTTTTTTTTTTTTTTTTTTGGCAAGTCATAAATGAAAATCGTGATAACTTTTTAATTTATCTGATATGCTCGATATTTTTGCAGCATGTATAATTGGGGAAGGTATAATACATTACTAGTTTAGATTAATATTTTGTATACCTAACAGACTTGTCGCTGTTCATGGGAAAAATTTCAAAATTTTCCCGTGAACAGCTGCAAAACCGATGGGCATAGGAAAAATTTACATAAATAAAAATATGTGTACCTCACCGAATTATACAAGTTGTGAAAATATCATTCCAATCAAATGAATAATAAAAAAGTTATATGCACCAGTTAATTATTTAACATTTTTTTTTATATTTTTGGCAACTCAAAAGGGAAAAATCACGATAACTTTTTTATTATTTATCTTATCAGTATGATTTTTTCAGAGTATATACAATTGGGCAAGAAACACATTTTTTGCTTTGATCAATATTTGTATACCAAATAAGTTTGACGCTGTGTATGGGAAAATTTTCAAACTTTTCCCACGAATAGAGGCAAAGCCGTTGGGTTTACAAACATTAATCTAAACAAACAATCTCTCTCTCTCTCTCTCTCTCTCTCTCTCTCTCTCTCTCTCTCTCTCTCTCTCTCTCTCTCTCTCTCTCTCTCTCTCTCTCTCTATGAAAATTTCGTACATATCAGATGAATAATAAAAACACGTTATCGCGATATTTTCTTTATGAAGCTCAGATATATTTCAATTGATCCCTACCCTAATATCCCCCTGTATATCATGAATGAAATATTTATTTGCTACTGAAAATAGACAAATAAACCTTTCGAAAGAGCATTCAATTCTGTGTTTGAAAATGTTAAAACCTGAACATCAAAGAATTAATAATTATAGTCCCCAAAAGTTAAGTACCCTCACCCTGACCGTCCTCTTTGGGTGAGTTGCAGCAGCCAATGAATTTAATGTTAATATGGTCAATCTCATTGCTACTTCTTAACTACATACACTTTAGGGGAGGATCCAATATTGGGGATTTTGGGACCTCACTTTAGCACCAACACTAAATTTTATTTCAGACATGATGGGAAAGCAACCGCAAAGTTTACCTTTCGAAACATTGCTGGTAAAGCGTTAGCCTAACATAGTTTATGTTTACGTGAAAGAACGAATTTTTGACATTTTTTGTATTTTCTAAATGACTTCAAACTTGAAATATACATAAATGGGTCTATTACGCACAAAATGGACAATTTAGTTTTTTGATCTTTGGAAAATTGTGCTCAGCAATTAAAAAAAAAAAAAAGGAGGTTTTGAAATTTGACATTGCTGATCACAATTTTCCAAAAATCAAAAAACTAAATTGTCCATTTTGTGCGTAATAGACCCATATATGCATATTTTAAGTTTGAAGTCATTTCGAAAAAAATTGTAGAAGTTGATACGAAAAAATATCAAAAAAATCAGTTCTGAAAAAATGAAAACGCCGAAACAATGACTACAGACAGAAAAAAACACCCGAAAATGACGTTTTAGAGGTCAAAAAAAGCTTTTTTTTCCATCAAAATTGTCTAAAAATTAAGAATTTTATGTCCATTTTTAGGTAGGGGCTAAAATGGGGTCCCAAAATCCCCAATATTGGATCCTCCCCTTTAGAGGAGCTTCAGACTGCTTATCAACATACACTCATTAATCAATTATTATTTGTTAAGTAGTTGACTTCTTCCTTAACAAGTTAACATCATGTGTGTCGATTAAACATTAATTAAAATGTATGCATCTTTTCGATTTCGTTTTAAAATCATCAACCTCGGGTGTTGAGGTTGAGCTTGGCAGTGAAATATGGAAATATCGCGTTACACAAGATATTTCCTATATATTTTGATGCTTTAATATTTATAGATTTTCTTACAATTTCCACTCTTGAGCTTACCTCGTTTGTAAAAAAAAAACAAAATATCCGAGATTAATGTATAAATTTAGATTTGTAAATTGTCTTGGCAAATTCATTTGAAGATTTCAATATTATATTCCTTATTACTCTATTTAACAAGTTAATTCAGGACATCTTTATTCTTTATTAACTCTAATATATATCTCTTTATTTGCAGAAACTTGCAAATTCTATTGCTTACTTGGCAATTTCCTGCTTCTCCTCGAAGGGCCATAGAGCCTCTGTTTTTATCCGTTCATCTCGTTCTGTTGGCTTTTCCAAATTCAATTTGCATCTTTCAACGGTGATATTCTCCACGTCATTGTTGTCTTCCACTTCTTCCCCTTGTGATTTCTACACCGGTGTAGTAGCCCTTGTCAAATATCGCTATGTGAGTTTCAAAGTGGAACACTTCCTCTCTTCTTCCACTTCTGAGGTCACCATTTTGATTAATTTTAAAATTCACAAGAACTAGTGATTTTTTAGGTTTCTAGTGATAGACCTAGCAAGATCTCTTTTATTATTCTAATCTTTACCCTAAATACATCGTTGTTTCAATAAAATCTCTTTTACTTCCTTGCTTAATATATATATATATATATATATATATATATATATATATATATATATATATATATATATATATATATATAAAAAAATGTTATATATATATATATATATATATATATATATATATTTTTTTATATAAAAATCTATTTTTTTTTCTTTATATATATATATATATATATATATATATATATATATATATATATATATATATATATATATATATATATATATATATATATATATATATATATATATATATATATATATATATATATATATATATATATATATATATAAATATATATTTATATCTATCTATATTATATATATATATATATATATATATATATATATATATATATATATATTCGAATAAAGGAAAACAATATTTGCCTTGATATTTTTAGCTAAACTAGAATAATAAATGGTTGATGCATAATTCAATTTTAATAGTAATTTTAATATTTATGTTTATATTTTTTTTTTAAAAAAATTAACAATTATTTTATAAATATATATATATATATATATATATATATATATATATATATATATATATATATATATATATATATATATATATATATATATATAGTTATATATCTATATATATATATATATATATATAACATTTTCAGACTCTCCTTTTCTTTCTCTCTCTCTCTTATATATATATATATATATATATATATATATATATATATATATATATATATATATATATATATATATATATATATATATATATATATATATATATATATATATATATATATATATATTAGACCGGCCCAAGCTTATAGGGGGGATTTTTTAATTTTGTATTTTGACAATGCATACCCTTCCATTTTATTTCAGACTGTGAAAAAGCCTTGCACAAGAAATTTCAGAACGATTAAAACATATTTAGTGCTGCCGCCAGACGAATGAAATTGGCAACTTGGCAACTCGACCGCGTGGATATTGGTTGTTAGTTACGGTGAAGACACAGTGGTGACAGCACGTATTTGTGTTTGCTCTTGTAATATAACTTTGTAATCATGGCAGTTACTCGTGGAAAAAGTGAGTTATATCTCATTGGTCAATCGATCGACAATATTAGTGAAAACAAATTGCCTTCAATCGGAGATGTTTTGCGGCGTGTGTTTTCTTTCACATTGAAAAAGAACACATTAAGAGAAGCATGTAATTTTGTATCTGATGAAATTTGTTCCATTTGGAGCAAAGCAAATATTCCAACAAAAGCAAAACCGAATATTGTTACAAAAATATTGAGCTTGCATGACAAGTACAGATCAATACAGAAATCCAAACACAAGCAGAATGCATCTCAAACAAAAAGTGAAAATGCGTTTAAACAGAGTTTAAACGACCTTTTTGATATTGCTCACAATGATGCACTACAAATAAAGACGGTTGAGGAAGATAAAATATTTCTTGCAGCTCAAAGAGAAAAAGGTAGACGTGGCTACATAGGCACAATTGATAGAAAAGCTCTTCCTAGAGAAGCTAGAAAACGGAAAAGAGAGGAGAGATTGGAAGCGCAAACAAAACGTGAAGAGATAAGGAAGAAGAAAATGTCTGTAGTTGTAGAATTTAGCTCAAGTTCTACTAGCGATACTTCAAACTCTAATACTGATTCACACGACAGTGATGAACCCAAACCCAAACCTTCATCTAGTGGACAGTGCAAGAAAAAGCGTATTGTGACACCTGATGTGGCAATGACACTGGACAGGACAAAAATAAGTGATCGCAGTGCTTTTATGGTGTTGGCATCCACTGTTAATGCCCTTGGAGTCGATGTTGATGACGTTGTTTTGAGTAGAAGTACATTGCAGAGAGAAAGAAGCGCTCTACGTAAAAAAATAGCTGAGGATATAAAACAGAGTTTTGCAACAGATGTACCATTGACTGTACATTGGGATGGTAAAATTCTACCAGATATCACTGGTTTCACAAATACAGAGAGGTTACCTATACTAGTATCAGCAGAAGGTAATTCAAAACTCTTAGCAGTCC
>JABUQX010052913.1:17500-59815 GCA_015478945.1 Trachelipus rathkii
GGAAAGGGAGGTTCAATGCACATGTATAAAAAAGGCTTTTTCGGGGGTAATGGAATTGTAGGTGCGCAAGTCCCCGTTGGTGCGGGTCTTGCTTTAGCATCGAAGTATAAAGGAGATGGAGGAGTAGCTATTTCACTTTACGGTGATGGAGCAGCTAATCAGGTAAATCTGAGCAATTTCAGTTGGAGTTTGATGTAATTGTTTTGCTTTTGTTTCTTACTTGATTAACTTATTTCTATCATCTCTTTTTATTCTATATATTTAGACAATTTCTTTCTGTGGAAATTAATTTCTTATTACAGTTTAATTATTAGATTATCACTTTTTGATAGTATCCCCTCAAGGGGTTGTCGATTCTTGTTATGATCTTGGTATTGTAACTTAAGACGTAAAAAAGTGATAAGAACCAATATTTGGGGGCTTTTGTGCATCCCTCTTTCCAATAGTTTTATGGACCTCCTAGTGGTTTTTATTAATTCTTTTATTTCAACCTTTTTATTTATTCGCTTTGTCATTTTTCCGTATAATTATTTCAGTCCTTCCTGAGATTTTGGGCTCTATCACATTCTTCCGAAATAGGGTCTGCAAGCTATAAAACGATATAATGTCTCAAACATTTTTTGATGTGATAAAGGAAACTTATATGTAATACTAATTTAACTATAAGTAGAATCATAATTAAATTAGAATTGGCACTGTATTCATTGTGAGAAAATAATCAGCAGGAGTAACTATGTTTGTCTATAACATCGAGATTCTGCGCACACTACATAAGAGTGTGGCTTATAACTGTTTTATAGCCATAAAACCACGTGCTCTTGCGTACTGTCGCCATTTTATACGGTATGCGAAAGAAATAAATAAAATGGAATAAATATAAGCATTTTGCCCACATTCCGCGATAAATCCAGTTTTGATTTGACTCTCGAGGAAGTGCTCTATTAAGCAGAAGAATATAGAACTCGTAACATCAATTGTCTCTATAGAAGTTGGACAATCATCATTTCCAATAAAATATATAATATTTTTTGAGATTTCTAATTCAAGGTGTCGATTATATTGAAGTCTCTATCCTTCGGCATAAGGATGTAGACGTTTTTCAATCGACATTTTACCAAAATGAAAGCACATGTTTCAGTTAAATAACAATTAATGGTGATGTTACAATGCCATCTTAGCTATAAATAAATAGCAATCAGTGTTCTGGCTGTGAAAAAACTATACTAAGGATCACTAAGTGAATAAAGAAATTGCCATGTGTGGATCAGGACCTTGGGTACTCTTCAGAGGTGAAAATATGCTCCTTCTAATAAAATCGGTTCTGTCATTTGATTTGCACAGTCAATGATGCATTCCAATGAGAGGTTTAGGTCAATGTCCTACCAAACTAATCCGCCCAAATATAGTCTGAGTTTGTTCTCTGAGATTGTGAGCCAGGCATTTACTGGATCTTATAGAATGTTTCCATAATATAATAACAAGATTACAGATGAGGCGAGTGTGTGTAATTGAAGAACAGGAAAAATAGTAAATAACAATTGGATAGGAGGGACCCAGGATGTGCGTGTGCCCTAGGTTTCGGTTTGACGTAAACAGATTAATGGCCACTGCGTAACGTATATATGTTTGAGAAGTCGTATATTTACTCTCGCTTCGAAAAGTCAGTATAAATAAGTAAATAATAATATAAGCCTCAAATCTGAAAGACAAAATCAAAATTACCTTGCGTCAAAGGCCCTCAAAATAACAACATACCTTTTTGTCAAAAACAGTATAATAGTCCGCTAAAAGAAAGAAACAAAAGACTTATAGAAGAGGGACTTAAAAGTCATGGGTGAAAATCGATTTTTGAAGTCATTACAGCCTTCTACAAACACATCCATGATTCCAATTTATCATCCTTCGAATTAAGTAAAGGAAATGAACTTGGAACAACTTCTTATCGAAACAGTAATAGGAAGATATTTTCGTCCGTAGTTTTATATATGTGATGTAAACTTAAATATGAAAAAACACAGGAATCCAGGAATCGGAGTAAGAATAATTATAGATAATAGATATCAGTTTTGCTTCTAGCCCGATTATATCCGTTTTGCATTCACACATTTATGGGCGAAATACATCTCGTCAAATATTCTCAAACAACTTATATATTAAAAACAGTAACAATAAGGAAAAAAAACAATATATCAAAAATATGAATAACTATCTGGTCCATTGGGGTTTCTTTCGAAAACTGCCTTTGGAAATTTTAAAATTTCCCTGACTTTTAATGTATTTATTTAGGTATTTGTGCTCTGACATAAGTAACAGCATATTTCGTATAACTTGGTGTTCTCTACTGACTTTTCTCGGCGTAGACGCAATTTTTTTCCCCCTCGACTTTCCGCGGGACTTTCGCCCAGAAAGATTGTGGAACCCTGATATAAACGCTAGTTATTAATATGAAACCCTTTTAGTTAGCTAATTAGTGCTTTCGCTAACTTTTATGTATACGATGGTGAGCTTATATAAATATATACTATATATATTATATATAAGTAATAAAGATAATGCTAGTAACTGATAATATTAAAGGAATATCTCAGGTATATAAGGGTTAACAAATCTATAAATATTTAGTAGAAATAAATATCAAAATGCGTACTTATCTAATTCTGTAGTCTTTTATCTGATTATCTCTTTTAATCTATCACCCAAGATGGGAGGAGAGTGCGCCCAGAGAACAAGCTGAGGGAATCGCGAGGCCATTATCCGATAAAAAGTACAGAAAGAGAAAAGTCAGCTGATAGGCTAGCAACATGATAGAACGTGTTCGAAAATGAAACGCCAACAGCCTTAACGGCAATTTCCCAAAAAAATATCGTAGTAAGAACCATTAGCATTGTGGATAGCAAACTAGAGATCGCGAAAATCAAGGTGTAAAAATCGTTGCACCTAAGCTTCATAGGCCGGAGCCTAAGGCGTAGAGATTATTAAGTATTGCGACGGATCCTCACGACTTAGAACGGGAAAGTTATTCAGATTAATGGTATGGAATTCATTGAATGGTAAGGAACTGAATCTTTGTCCCAGTGATGGGTCCACAACCTAGAGCCCAAATTGCCCTTCCCTCAACCAACTACCGGTCTCTGCTATTGCGTCTCTAAGCCATGTCTACTACTTTTCTTCTTCAGCGCTTTTGTCGACGAAATTCAAGCACAACATTTCTAGTCTGCGAGAGACAGTATCCTATTTACGTGGACTTCATCCACTTTTTGTCTTTGGTCTCCGCGCAAACTAAGGTCAAATCACCAGAGCGTTTCTCACAACACATTTAAAAGAACTCACTGCGACTTAATATGGTAAACATTCCAGCATTTAACCAAAAATCCCGATTATCTAATCTCATTACATGAGAAATCAGAAATTCCTTATAACCACATTGTACCAAGTACTCATTGCTCTCAACATCATTTTCCTCGAGTCTTATCATTATATGGTCTCTCGGGAAACCAAGAGGAATAATTATAAACCCCTTTCACTGTCACACCAGACAGGGGTAATACAACCTCCTCAATTAATGTTCATCAGGTGGGTGATTTACAGAATATCAACCATCTATTTATAAATCAATTCGATACAAACAACGCTAGTTCACGCCCCGCGTATGATTGTCCGTTGCTAGAAATCACCAGAGGTGATATACTAGATCTATAGCTTGAAGCTTTAGTTAATTTTTCGCGATTAGTTAGTACCAATTAGTCTTCCAGCTAAACAATCATAACTCAATGAAAAACGAGATATTCAAACCAATCAATAGTAACAATCAAAACCACACAAAGTGAAAGATTGACTCACTCAGGACGATCATGTATCGTAGACTTAGTGCTGTTATCAGTTCAGCCTAATTGATTTAATTACTATATTAAGTGACAATGTATAGTTTACTTAGAGGTAGACCTTATATAATATATATATTAAATGTATATGTCACTACCATAAAGAGTACGAGAAATCTACCTCTACGTATCGAAATAACTATGTATCAGTAATACTAATATTAAATCAGTTATAATATAATATAGTATATGATATATATATATATATATATAAATAATATACAGTATAGTATATATAAAAAAAAATTA
The DNA here is from genome assembly GCA_015478945.1 of Trachelipus rathkii. Classification (NCBI taxonomy): domain Eukaryota; kingdom Metazoa; phylum Arthropoda; class Malacostraca; order Isopoda; family Trachelipodidae; genus Trachelipus; species Trachelipus rathkii. The sequence continues at coordinate 21,631 of JABUQX010052913.1, forward strand.
AATTTATGTCTGTAAAGAAAAATAATCGATGAGGATTAAATATTATGTAAGGAGTTAAATATGAATTGATGCTAGTGTACCACTATATATATATCTATACTAGTATAATAAATTATAATCTATGATCAAAATGATTAAGTATACAAAAAGATCATATAAATTAGCTTCTATATTGACAAACCTACTAAGGCACCTATCTATCACTAAATATATTTAGCGAGTAAACAATGAAGCAAATATACTCACTACGATACCTTATGACCATTGTACAAATAACGATACATATAATTAAGTACTATTAAAATTCTAAACCATTCGTATATATTATTATTTTACTATATATTTATTTCGATTTAACTTTTTTATATAATACCGGTATATATTATAAGTTCATCTCTAATATAGTGTTCTGATACTAGTGAAATTACTTACTTAAATATATTCAATATAATAAAATTACACTCACATATACTGAACTAATATATATAAATAGTATGTAAGTATAAACTTAATATAATCAATCAAATTATATATAATTATAACTTATATATACTTATATTATATAAATAAATAGAAATTATTAATCATATTATATATATTTATATACATTAAATTTATACTTGAAAAAAGCTATAAGCAAGACTGAACTACCAGTATATTTTATATAACTCTATCTAAATATTTAGAAAGAGATTACATCAAATAATTGACTACAAATTGGTAAATGCAAAAAATTAAATTTTTACAAAAAATGGTAGAGCGGGTGTCTTGTCATTAAAATTTAGCTGTGTTTAATATTGTCATCTGCGATACTGAACTTCTCTTTTACACCTCGAAGAACTCTCGATTGAATTTTTATTTTCTTTCTTAATGTGGTATTTTACATACACTAAGCTTTAACTGTAATAATTATAATGTAAAATTAAAAATAAGACATACACAATCTCCACTCACATTAATCAAGAATAAACTTACTGGATATTGCATATTGTGAAAATAGTAGAAGAGTGTTATTTTTAAATCAAACAATAAATAAATTAAAATCAAAACTTAATAAAATAAAACAATTAAAGATAATACAACCTCTCGCTATTCAAACTAGGACATGGATATTTCTTCAAGCTCCGATCTATGATGGCATGTATGGGGGGATATAAAAAAAGGAACTAAAAAGATCTATATTTTTTTATTTAAAGTAACTAAAGTTGGAACAATAATCCTGACTGGCAGTATATGCCCTATTCAGGAGGCAGTTTACACTTCTCTTAGGTAAACTTGCTACCGTTAGGATCTCGGACTTTAACTGGAGAATTTACGATATCCCGCCAGGCCCTGCACCTGCAATCTCGTTGCTCTAATTTAAACTTAATAATAATTTACTACTAAGTGTTTGATACCACCGGTACCCAGCATCAATGAAACGATACTCTAACCATAATATTTATAATTTCTATATATCTCAGAACAAAAACTGATATCTTATAGGCACAAAAAAAAAGCAGTGCAAGATTCATTTACGATAATTTCTTAACTATCTTGACCTATTAGACACATCACAACAAAATACTTACCTTTTTCTTTCATGAATAGAAGTTGAAACAAAATTAATTAAATTAATATGACTAATGACTTAAGATATCTGATGATGCAAATGACTAATATGGATCTTGCTATTAAACCCACATCGAGAAAATCTGAATGGGACCAATAGATTCCCAGTAGTAAGTAGCCTATGCTAGACATTTTAATATCGGATAAAGAAAAGGTTTAAATAGTAGAAAAATAAGTAAGTGAACTGAATGAATTGAAATACACAGTTTCACAAATACTATATTTGAAATGTTAAATATTAAATATATTAAAGGCAAAACAGAGAAATCCATGGCATTTTTAAAAAAAATTGGAAACAAGAATTAGGGATTAATTGGAGGAATTCTCTTGCATCTTAATAAAAAAAGAAAATATTATTATTATTATTATTATTATTATTATTATTATTATATTAAGTGGTCAAGAATTTATTTAATTTTGACCTCCTCTCAAAGATCAATGCACAACCCTCAATCATTGACAAAACCAGAGAATTAGGCTTAACTGTTGGAGCTCTCCTTGCAGAAGAGTGAACTTCTTATAAGGCAAGTATAAGCTTACATATAGTCATTAAAGAACAAAAGAAAAATAACTTTGCAAGTGATGAATCTCCATGATTAAAGAGAAAAGGAAGAGATTAGTTGCCAGAGCCTAAATGAAAGTACCATAGAGGTAGTAGATAAAATTATTCCACGAACAGTGAACAAATTGTCCTTAAATACAATTATGATGCAGTATATAATTTAGCACAACCCGTGCAAATGTCAATGACACCTCGAAATAATCCAGGTATTTTTCAAATTTAAGCATTTCACACACGATACTTAAGCATACTTGGGTCAAAGGCATTGCCATGATGAGATCCAGTTTAATAATTGCTCAAGGTGGTCATAACCATCAAAATATATAAATAACATCAGTTTTAGGATTTTGGCTGTAAATTACTTGACTATAATGGGAGAGTTTTATTTTTTTTGACCGCTGATTCCAATGGTGCTCATAACTTTCAAATGTTACTTCTACATGACCAACCGTTTCGAGATGTGGTTGTCAGTGTCATATCTTTTCAGGTTGGAGGGCCATCGGGGTCCCTATAAAATTTTGGGGTGGTCAATTATATCTTCAGAATAAACTTGTTGATAGTAATACCCTCAGAATTAGTAATAATATATCGTGGATATTTCGTCCCTAATTGAAAAAATGTATTTTCTTTCTATAAGCATTGTTTAATTTTCTATTTTCTAAGTATTTCTACATATAAAAGTTTTTATCTTCAAAGTAGACTTATCTAATATGTGCAAAAAATATAAAATCTCGAATTTTCAAAATATTTAAACAATTACCCAACTATGCTATACAAATTTTCCAAAAACCAAATTCAATTTGGAAGTACACTACTATGGATCAGTTGCTCGAAAAAAAACGACTTTGAAAAATATTTTAGAGAGTTTTTTCAGTTATTCTTTCAAAGACTCTAGGAGCTAAATTTTTGAAAATTTTCATAATTAATGTAATATACCCAATAATTATTTAATGTTTTAAAAATAATTTAAATTTGTTGCTTACATACTGGAAGAGTGATTTTTAACAAATGTTTGTTCTATATAATTTAAATATGTTTTTTTTTTTCAATTTGGTTAACATTTTTTTTCTTCAACCTAACCTAAAACAGGTTAGAAGATTAACTCATGGGGATAGTAGACAGTAATGAACCTAACTTTTCAAGTTAGCTCGAAAAAAAGTTATTGATAAAAAATTTTAGTGGTATAAAATGAGTCATGTGCGAATGTTCAAACTTACTCCAATTGATACAAGAAAAATCTATGAAAAAAAAAGTATGTAAAACCTGAAAGAGAATGAGATATATAAAAGAAGAATTAATGGATGTTGTTTGATTTTGACTTAAAATTAAACAATAAAATAAATGGAAAATGAAGTTTATATATTTTTCATGAAATTAAATAAAGATATAAAACCCCTTCTTTAATTTCATTAAAACATGCATAAAATGAAATGAGTATATATGCTAATAATCTTATCTATACTTACCTTTAAAATTATAAGACGAGAATCAAATGACATATAAATTGGTTATACTACCATGTCGAAAATTACAAATTCTTTCATGTTTAACTGATTAATTCAATAATAGTTGCGAGACCTAAATTTGTATTTATGTAATCGTATATCGGATTATATAAACTCGAACTACTCACCGAGTAAGCCCAGTCTAGTACCATTGATAGTTATTGGAAAAGAAGGAAACAGCACGCAAGAACCCATTAAGGATATTAACTTAATTTATAATGATATCAAGATTCAAAGGGGGAATACATGGTATAGCAAAAACACTGTTGTAAAATAGGACGTAACGTGGGTAGGAAAATACCACTATGTTACTTAATATTTAGATAAATTAAAGCCCTTTGGCTTATCATGGGGGGATATGTTAAGTACCCTACGATATGCATAGTAACTAAATGGGGTAGATAGTGATCTCCTATAGATACAACATTTTTTGTGGAGCTTGTGGGGTGGTATCATGTATATTGGTTAAGGTATCACAAAATTTCCCCTACTGCCTCTTTATTATTCATTATGGAGTATTATAGATTTATGGACACTTATCTTAGGGAGATTTTCAGTTGTCTTAAGTAAGCTGAACTTTTACTCTGAGACCTTTACTCGTCTAAGGTAAAGAAGTTATGGTGGCCTACGTAGAGTTGTTATTGCTTTACTGAATAAATATATATTATAAGATTTTAAATATTTACTTTGAGATCAATAATTTAAAAAAAATATAGTAATCAATAATTATACATTATAATTTATAAATCACAACAATTTGTTAATAGAAATTACTTTTTAGATTATATAAAATGTATATATAAAGATAATAATGTATTTAATAAATATATTAATATATATAATTAGTAAATATATATATATTTACATATATATATATTAATATATATATAATATAATTATATAAATAATAAGTGAAACAATCAATATACAAGGACATAATAAATTGAATAGATTAAATAATCTTTGATAAATTTATATGAAGATTATTATATATAATAATCATTATCTTATTAGGAATAAAAAAGTAAACTGATACCTCTAAATTATATAGTAGCACTACTTTAGGAAAAAACCTCAAGCATGAGGGAACAATATGCCATAAAATTAAAAAACTTATATTACACAATAAAAAATTATTATATTTAGTGGTTAACTATAACTGATATGGGGATCTATTTACCATATCATTAAACTAAGTATGAGCGCTAGGTCATCAAATATACGGAGCAAACCGTACTATTATTGTTTAACCGAATACTATAATCAGGTCTGCAAGTAAATACAAGGATAGATCCCACTCCACAGAGCGAGTTATTATACAAATCAGACGGAATTGTTACAGGCTGCAACAGACGTCAATAGATAATCTCGGTTCGAGGGAAAATAGAATTTTTGAAGGACAAATAAAATGAAAGATAAAACGTATCCTCTATGAACAAAAGGATATAGATGAAATAAGTATACAAACAGAAGTGTGAAATTAATATAATTAAAGACAGAGGATGAGGTAAAACTAGGTAACAAGTAGCAACTATACTGAAAGCTTACTCTATAAGCGATACACTGAGAAGTGAATATATAGGTTGGTTAATTCTAACGTGTATAATATCAAAAGAAGAACAATACGAATAGAACAGATAAATAAGATAAAAAATATAGAGAAGTAAGAAGGAGCATAAAGTTATATAATAAATTTATACTAACTTGTCAATTCTTAATGATTTGGTTATCCCTCCCAGTCTCGACACACGTATATTACCCTCCATCCATGCGTATAAAATATTTGAGAAGACTCGAAAACACCAATGATATCAATAAAGAGGGTAGAAAAATTAGACATAAATGGATAGATTAACTTCACGTACTTGCAAATTAAGATAGATATAGTTAGAATTTACTAAAGTAGTAGGGCAATCTTAAGGGATACACACATAAACTTTCACAGACTCATTAGATCTCAGTGAAAATAAATACCAAAACAAGTTACCACACGTGGAACACTATAAGTGATCAAACAAAACCCAAGTCATCCTCAGGTACATATCTACAAGAAAAATAGTAATGGAACATATTGACCTATTAAAAAGAATTAAATTGAACACCAGGGTCAGAATATAAACTAATTGAAACACTTGGAAATAGACAGAGATTTATCAATAGACATAATTACTACAGACTCGGGAAGACATGTATAGATGAAGTGTAGTTATATGTGTGAACATTCTGGACATAAATTACTACTGTCCGACAGGCAGGGGAGGGGCATATATAATATAATTATATAATTATAATGATATTATTAAGAAAAATAAATAGAAGACTTAAATCAAAGATAATTAATATAAGTAGTTTAGATATTGAATTATGATAATTAATAGTACAGGTATGAGATACACCTTTTCTAGCTTTACTCTTGATCATCAATATAAAAAGTTAACTAAACTATTAAAACTATAATATGTTGAGTATTACATATAATAAATATATAATAATATATTAATTAATTAACATACTATGAGACAAGTTGGATATAGTATTTATAATATTGATAAATTGATATGCTATACCAGTATATATATCAAAATACTGCTCATTAAAAGAAGGTTACTAAGTATATAGTTTATAATTTTTTGTGTGAATATTAATGAAGTAACAGAATTATTTAATTATTAACGAGCAATGTGTGTAAGTTGCGTTATTAAAGAGTTAGTCTTGTAACAGTTACAATCGATATCATATTTACTGAAAAATTAGTCTGATTAAATTTAATATATATATAATAGATGAATCATTTAGTATTAATATTAGTTGATATAATTAATATATTATAGTGTAATGGTTACACGTATTAATATTATAATTATAATATATATCAACAACTTAAAGTGTAGAATTAATAATAATAATGTATATATATGAGAGTTTATTATATGTAGTACATCGTACCGGATAGAATAGTGATGTTAGAAACGATTAGGATCAATAGACCATGATGAAGGAGTTAGCCCGAAGACGTGTCAGCTATTCACTGTAATAGGCGGGTGAGAGGTGGTTCGGATGTCCGTACGTCCGTTGCCGAGGGTGCGGAGAGATAGCTATGATGCATGGCTTGGATTGAGGAACAACTCGGTGCCGCTGCACACTATCGCTATATTTAGGGAGACGTATGAAGAAGGAGCACTGCAGTACCCTTGGGCGATAAGAATCTCTAGGCGCGCGTAATATGAGGTCACACGCTAGCACGCAGCGTCGACTAGACTCACATGGTGAATCGGCTTAGGGACTCTAAACTGATTAATATGAAAAGTACTCAGATGTTTGGGTCTTGGGGAGAGCTAATGCTTAACGATTTGGGAGGGAGACACGCTGGCCGAGGCACGGGCAGCGTTCCCGGTGGGGTGAAGCTGAAGACTAGCAGTGGGTGGAGGGAATGTTCTGAGTAATACTCCGATGAACAGCGAGAACTGCCAGTTCGGGCGTAGGAGATGAGGCATGACCGAAGTGGGTATGACCTATCGCTTAGCGTCGTTGTTATAAAACAGCAGTAGAGGCTTTCTTTGTCTATGTGTAGAAAGCGCCACGCTGGGGAGGTTAGGACAAGATATTATCTTTCATGTCAGGACTATCAGCGGGTATCGCTATAGCTGGCCCGCGGCGACACGTGTGATGCTTAGAAGACATTTTACGACTCGTAGCGAAAGTCATACACCGTACGTACCGTGTCGAGCCGAGATCCCGTGTGGATCCCGAGAGATACAGTATCGAGTTATCGTAGATGAGAACTCTTTACTACGCAGAGGTTGCTATAATCATGTGTTAGTCGGGTGATCTCCGAATAGGAGTACGTTAATCATTTAATATGTTTAAAGAATCATATATATACTAATATATTATATATATGATTAATATTAATATATATATATAATATATATAAAAATATATATATATAATATAAATTATATATATTATATTATATTTAATAATATATATGATAATATAATATATATGATATTTAAAATTAATATATTCTAATATTATACATATAGTTTATATAATATCATATTATATTAATAAATATTAATAATTAATAAAATATATCTATATATATATATACTTATGATAATTATTATAATTATATATATAATATATATATAGTCCAGTTTATAAAGGGGATTAAATAAAGGTAAAATATGGGGAAACTTAGATTGTTATCTATTGTAGAGCGGATCTTTTTTTACCGGAAATTTCAATTTCCATTAAATACAAAGATATAAATATAATACCTACGTGTGTGAAAAAGGGTTTATCTTTATATAATAATATATATATATATATATTATGATGTATATATATAATATATAAGGACACCTAGTAATCGCCTCCCTCCACGCAGCTTCGTTAAAATTAAAGTACCTAATCCTAGACTCATTGTAAGGTACTATTTATAATGGACCGAAGTATATATATATATATAATTATATATATATAATATATAATATATATTATATATTATACTAAATTATTACGCCTGAGCACGCCCGAATCAGTTTCTTAATCACACCGGCACTACTCGCCACAGCTATAATTTGGGGACGAAGCGATCAGCGAGCTAGTCTCCATGCATGTAAGTCAACCCTGCTTTGTTGCATCCCAACTATATATGGTATATTTAGCTTATAGTTGAAGTTTTACTTTTAACTCAACAAATACCTAATGAAAAATAATTAAACAAAAATTATTGCATGTTAAATCTAAAAAGTACAAAATTATCATTTATAACCGATCTAACAAGAATACATATTAAAATTAGAACATAGAGATACTCAAAATTATTTTATAGTTTTAAAATATAATAAATTAATTTTTTCCTATTTTTGCCAAAAATGACACACACACACACAAAAAGTAATAAGTGAGGGGAAGATCAATAGTATCGCAACTGTAGACACATCTGAAGACGAACACTACAGGATGAGGTAGTAATAGTATAGATAATAAGGTGCAATCATTGTGAAGCACGGAAGGACTGCACAAGTGGCGAGTCGCACAGTTATTATAGATGCAACAGAGTGAGAGGATAGCTATTTAGATTGTGGTGAGCAGTGAGGGAAGTCACGACTCTAAAGAGACAGTGAAGAGAGAGTGTTATAGAGGTCTCAGCTAGATAATGATAGAAGTAATACTCGCTCAGGATTAATTATACTTATTATTAATTATATATTATATATATTAATATATGATTAATAATATATATATTATATTATATTATATATTAAAGTATTAATATTAATCAATAATATATAACTATATATTATACATATATTTTATAATATATATATATATTATATATAATTAATATTAATATATAAATTATATATAATAATATATATATTATTATATTTATTAATATATATAATATTTAATATTAGATATATTATATTATATATATTAACTAATAATATAATAATATATATATTATAATATATATAATATATATATTATATAAATATATGTATATATATATTATTATTAGATTATAATACATATATATATATAAATATATATATGATAACATATATTATGTATATAATATAATAGTATATTATATATATATTATTATATATAATATATATATATATGCCATATAATATATCATAATTATATATATATATTAGGTATATTATATTAATGATATATATATATACAATATAATATGATAATAATATATATAATATATATTATAATATAATAGTATATATAATATAGTATAAATACGATATAATATAATATAAATACATTTATTATGAATTATATTAATATATATATATAATATAATATAGTAAAAATAAATATATATTATATAATATAATAAGTTTACTATTTATTAAAATATATTATATATGATATATTATCATATTAATAATTTATATTTTATATTTTATTATATTTTGAATATATAGGTTAATGAGGTGAATACACAATGGTTAGTTTTGAATTAATACAGGGTGAATACAAAATGATTAGTTTTGAATAACTGCAGTATATGACTTATTAATATGGAGGTATACTACAATATAGGGAATCATTCGAATAATCAGTATATATGAATAATGATTATCAAATAAAGTTCATAAATAATTTTTAATATTATATCTATTTTAAAGAGAAACTACAACTGTTATATATTTTAAAATATATATTTAATTTATTTCAACAAAATGTAAATGAAATATCTCGAAAGTTACGAACACTATATATACATGAAAATAAACAATACATATTATGGGAATACAGGATATAAAGCTATAAATATAAATAAATAAAAAATCAAATAATGCAAACATACGTAATGTACCATCATATTTAACATAATATAAATTAGGAGCATATAGAATAGCTATAAAAGTCATATTATAAATATACAGATAAAATATAAAAAATAAAAAAATATAGTAGGTGACTATACGTAGCCTGTATATGAGATAGGGCGGAAGAAATCACAGCTTACTAATAATTATATCACCTATATAACAAAGATAGCGGGGGTGCGGACCCCCGATAGGAGTGTATAATGAAGTCCTATATCTACTGTAGTTACCGAAGGCCAGTTAAGAGCCTACCTGATATCCTGCCATCTTGCGTAGTTTACCTCTTGGTTCATACTTTAGTTAAAACACACAGACTGAGACGGAGAATTACGTAAAACGTAAATCATATCCTTTAATAATTATTTGAAATCATGTCCTGTATAACAACTTATAAATTATTGAGATTGTTTACGGTTATCATATACTAGACAAATATTAATAATAAATATCAAAATAAAATAATTTATCATAATAGTAGCTAGGGAAGTTCTAAAACAGTATAAGTATCTATATTATAATAATATACTATATATTAATAATATATTATATATTTAACATATATATACTATAATATATAATTTATATATACTATTATATTTAATATATATAATAATAGTATATATATAATATATATATTATAATTATATAATAGTTATTATAGTTAAATTAATTATATATATATTAATATATATTAATTATATTAATATATATATATTATATAATTATATATATCTCAAATATATATTATATATTGAATAGTTATTATAATTATATTATATATATATATAAATTATTATATATATTATTATATATATAATATGCCTACTTGAATAAATGTGTATTTATTTAATTATTATTAACCTCTTTCAGATGGAATGAGTCACCGGTTAACTAAAATAGTAACAAAATATCCATGTGCTGTTTGTGCTGCCTCTCAGCGGCCCTGAACATTTATATCCTCTGACCGAAGATACTATTATCCTCATTTTCCTTTGTCGCATCTATGCCACACCCTGGCTCAAGTCGAATGTCATAATATCCCATTTCCTCTATATTCCGTCATATACTACTAATTAATATATTATATATCTATATAGTATAATAATATTAAATAAGTATATATATATAGATATATATATATAAATCCTATATATATTAATAATAAATATATATATTATATATATAGTATATATATTACTATATATATAATATTACTAATATATTATATTATATATTATATACTATATAATATATTCTATTCAATAATATATATATATTTATAATTTAGATTAGATATATATATATATAATATGAATTATATATTATAATCTATATTTAAGTATACAATTAATATATATATATTATATATAATATTTATATATATATATATATAATATATATTATATTATAAAAAAACATACGTAACAACGTAGCTAAGTCGCCTGTTGGCTAGTATCGTAGGAAGATAGTTAACCATGTATTAAAATCGGAGCTAGTTAGGTTATAATTTTATTATTCTTTAGCTTAGTCGTTTAAGAGAAGCACTGTCTTGTTTTTGTCGTGAGAGCGAACATTGTCATTCACAGTCTTAAAAGAGGAAAACTTTCTCTATTCATAAATAAAAATATCCAAAATTTTAGATTTAGGTTGCTTCAATTAATACCAAGTTTCAATAAATATCTAAAAGAATATTTCCTAAATTTAATAAGAGGAATAATTGCTCTGTTTCAAAACCAGCTTTATAGGTTGTGAACTTATTAATTAATATTTACCCATTTATCTTTAAAAGCGTCGACACGGCGGGTATCTGGTATAATTTATTAAAGTATTTATTCTTTCGTGACAAGGATCCATATTTAGGGCCTTTAGATAATACGGTTAATTTGTGTTTGTTTAATCTTAAGCTGCATAATAATCAGTTCTCAAAAACAAAGTCATGTTAAAAGGGCCAAAGTCAATTTCATCTTCCTTTAGCAATTCTTTTAGGAATACTAGCACTTGGAGCAGTTTTTCTGTATACGAATAAGAAGAGTAAACAAGGCTAACTTTAAGCTTAGTGCCTATAAATTCAATTCACTGATAAACCTTTGTACTCCGCGGAGATCAAGAAGACTATTCCATTACCCTGGGTGGAAGATTGAATTTTCTTTCAAGAAGAGGATCTTTCAACCTTTCGACTCAGTATTTACCTCCGTTTGTTTTCTGATGATTTTAGCGTACAGTCGGCTATGGCTTATTATAATACAAATTAATTAAGACCTATATTTTTTTGTATCACCCTTATAGAATTTGTTTATCATTCTTATATTCTTAAGTGCGAAGAAAACAAGCATTATTTCTACCCTCTCGCTTTAGGAGGACTCGGTTGGCATTTCATCTAAAAATTTTTGATTCAAAATAAAACTTAAGAATAAATCAATGTCCTCATTATTTTTGGCTTAGCTTTACAATATATTATATATATATATATATATTAAATAATATACTATATATAATATTTATATTATATATGTAATATATTATATATATATATTTTATGATATATATATAAAAATAAATATATATATATATATTAATAGTTACTTAAGCCCATTACCGGAACGGAAGCTCGGAGTCAAAAAAAAATTTCAACAGTAACCTAGCATCTATGATTCATAAATAGATTTTCTAAGGAAGAAAGTGAATATTTTTTTTTCGCTGACCTGTTTCTTCTCGACCTAACCTAACATATTACTATATTAAGTTTCGACCCTAGAACATAGGTAAAAAAAAAATTTTCCTTTCGCCCCTAGAAACATCTATCTATGAAGTCATTATGATGCCTATGTTGGGAAGGAAATTTTTTTTTGATCTGATCTCCCGTTCCGTGTCTAACTGTGGGCCGTAATTAACTGTTGTCCATATATATATATATATAACCACCTATTTTATATATTATTTATATATATTATATTCATTTTATATATATATATATATATATATATATATTAATATATATATATAATATTTTACAGAGATAAACACCATACTCACCGGGCAGAGTCCGCTATTAATCCAGGAGGAGGTTGTATTCTCACTTTTTATTACGTCCGCAGGACGAAGCCAACTCCAAAGGAGAGAAATAGCTCACAATCCTCCCACCCGACCAGTATATTATAATATAATATATATATTATATATATATATATATAATATTATTTATATATATATATAATTATTATATATGTTAAATATTGCACAATCGCAAAATTAATATTATTTATATATATATTATATATATATATATAGTATATTTTATTTATATATATATTTTATATGATTATATATTATTTATTATTATATTTTATATATATATATAATATATATATATTCAATATATTATATATATATATATATAAAATTATATTTAATAATATATATATATATATGTATATATATATAAAATATATATATATTATAATATATATATTATATATATATATATATATATATATATATATATAATATATTATTATATATTAATATATATATATATTCAATATATATTATAATATATATATATAGTATATATATATAGTATATATATATATATATTCAATATATATATAATATATATATATATATATATATATATATATATATATATATATATATATATATTATATATATTATATTATATATATATATATATTATATATATATTATATTTTTATATATATTATTCAATATTATATATTATATATATAATTATATTATATTATAATAATTATTCAATATCATTATATATATAATATAATTAATATATATATTATATATATATATATTAGTTTCAATATACTATATTATATATTTATATTATATATATATTTCATATATATTATATATATATATATATTCAATATATTATATATTAATTAATATATTCAATATAATAATATATATATATATTATATATTCATATATATATATATATATATATATATATATATATATATATTCATATATAATATAATATATATTCAATTATATTATATATATATATTTATATATTATATATATATTATATTATAATTATATATATTATATATATTAATATATATTGAATATATATATATATAATAGGTATATATTATAATATATAGGTATATATTATAATATATTTAATTATATATTTATAATATTTTATTTTTAGTATTTTATAGTATTTATTTATATTTATATATATTATATATATGTATATATATTGGAATATATATATATTATATATTTTATATATATATATTAATATTATATATTATATATATTTATATTGAATTATATATATATAATATTTATATAATTATTATATAATATATATATTATATATATATATTATATAATCTATTGAATAATATATATATTTTTATTATATATATATATTAATTATATTTATATATTATCTATATTTAATATATATACATATATATTATATTTATATTATATATATTGATATAATATATATATATATTATATATATATTTATATATAATATATTATATATATATACTTATTTATATATATATATATATATATATAATATTATATATATTATATAATATTATGTATATATATAATTTATCTATTGAAATAATATATATATATATAATATATATTATATATATTTGAATATATATATTATATATATATATTATATATATATATATATATATATATATATTATATAATATATATATATATATTGATATATATATATATTATATATTTATATTAATATATATTATTATATGAATATATATATATATTATTATTATTATTATATATTAGTATTTTTTATTATATTATATTATTATTATATATTATATTATAGTATATATATTATTATTATATATTATATTATAGATTTTATTATTTATATATATATTCGAATAAATATATATATAGTATACTAATTATATATATATTATATTTATATTATATATAATATGATATATATAATTAGTTATATCGAATATATATTAGTTATATGATATATCATATTATATATATTTTATTTATTTAATATATATATATATATATATTATTTTATGTAGTATTATTAGTTTATTATATATTATATTATTTTGAATTATTATAGGTATAGTATATATATGATAGTATGATATTTTATTTTATATATTATTATAGTATTTATATATATATATTATATTGATATTATAGTTATTATTTATTTATATTTATATATTTATATATTATATATATATTTATTTATTATTTTTAATAGTATTTATTTTAGTTATTTATTTTATTTTTATATATATATATTAATTATATATTTATATAAT
This sequence comes from Trachelipus rathkii, assembly GCA_015478945.1. Lineage (NCBI taxonomy): Eukaryota > Metazoa > Arthropoda > Malacostraca > Isopoda > Trachelipodidae > Trachelipus > Trachelipus rathkii. Next base: position 37,019 of record JABUQX010052913.1, read on the forward strand.
ATTATATATATTATTATTATTTATTTTATATATATATATATATATTATTTTTATTATTTATATATAATATATATATATATTATTGTTTTTATTATTTATTATATTTATAATTGATTTTTATATTTTATTTATTTATTTAGAATTGTGTAATATATTTTTTATTTTTTATTGTTAATTTTTTATATTTTTTATTTTATTTTTAGGATATATTAGTTATATTTATTATTATTATATAGTATATTTATTATTTGATGATTATTATATCTATTTTTATTATCATTTATTATTTATAATATATTATTAATTTTATATTATATTATATATTATATTATATTATTATATATATATATTATTATTTTTGAATATATATATATATATATATATATATTATTATATATATTATATATATTATATATAATTATATTATATAATATTTATATATATATATATATATTATATATTATATAATATATATATATATATATTATATTGAATATATAAATATATATATATATTATTATATATATTATATATAATTATATATTATATATATATTATAAATATTATATATAATATATTATAGAATACCTATATTGGTATATTTATATTATTATATTAATATATTATATATATATTTATTTTATTATTTGCATATATATTATATTTATATATTTATATATATTTATATATATTTTAGTATATAATATTATATATTATATATATATTATTATATTATATTTAATATTATATTATATTAATTATATATATATATATTTGAATATATTATATTTTATATATATATTTATATATATATTATATATATATTATATATTATATATATTGATATATATATATATATATATATTATATGATAATTAATATATATATATTATTATATATATATATTTGATATATTTTATATTATTATATATATTATATTATTATATTATAATATTATATATATTATATATATATATTATTATATATATATTATTTTATATGATATTGAATTTATATATTTAGTATATTTTTATATATATTATTATTTATGTATATTTATTGATTAGCATTATTATTTGTTATATTATTATTATTTTATTTATATTTTATGATATAGTATGTTTATTATTATTTTTTTATTATTATAATTTTATATTATATTTTTTATATATTTATATTATATTTATATTGTATATTTATTGTATGTTATTATTTATATTATTTGAATATATATTTATTTATTTTTTATTTATTTATTATTATATTATATATTTATATTTTATTTTTTTATTATTATATATATATTAATATTGAATATTAATATATATATATATATTATATATATATTATATTATTATAGGTTAGTTATTTAATTTTATATATTATATATAGTATATTATATTTATATGTATAGATATATATATATTTGATATTATATATATTTATAATATTTATTATTATATTATATATATATTTATTTTATTATATTATTTTGAATTATATTATTATTATGATATATATATTATTATTGATATATATATATATATAATTATATTATTATATTTTGATTATATTATATTTATATAGTTATATATTATATATAATATTATGTATTTATGATTTTAGTATTATTATATTATATAGTATTATATAGTATATATATTATTAGTTATTTGAATAGTATTTTATGGTTTATTATTATTGATATTTTTATTTGTGTAATATTATTATATATGCTAATAGGGTAGATAATCATTTGCGTATATATTATATTTTGTTTTATGGTATATTATATATTTTGTTATGAGTATTGAGTGATGTATATTTTTTATTTATTATATATTATAGATATATTTGTTTATTATTATATTTGTATTATGGATATATGTATTAGTATTATTATGTAGTAGGGTATAGTTTTATATATATTAGTATATTTTTATTATATATATTTATATTTTTATGGTTATATATATAATGGTTTTATGGATTTATCTATATTGTATAGTATTGTTATTTTAAATATATATATAGTATTATGTTTTGTTATTATATATTATTTTTTTTTATATGAAATATTATATTTATTATATTTATTGAATATATATTTTGTGTTCTTCTAACAATAATACATAAGTTGGTTTTCTGGTTTTGGGTGTTATTTATTATAATTATTAGTTATTGTATATTGATATATTTTTTTTATATTGTATTAATATATATATAGGTGTGAGTATTTATTAATATATTTATATTATATAGGTTATTTTTTAATGATGTATAATATGTATTATTATATTTTATATAGTTTATTTTGTTATATTTAGTTATTACTAGATTATATATTTTTTAATCACTTGTATTTTTTTTAAGATCCTATCAACCAATTAACACTATTTTACCTGTTTGAATATTGTCAAGAAATTAATTTTGTGAGATAAACTTTCGATTCACATATCGTTTCTTCTCATTATTGCGTCCAGTTTTTCAATATCATTCTTGAAAGATCCATCAGATTTTGCTAGTTTTTGTTGCACATGTCACATCTGTCCTTACATCGTTGTTCTCAACGCAATATTTTTTTATGTAACATGTGCACGGTATTCCGGCCTGGGCATAACGTAGTCCTAAAACGAGCATTTCAAAATAGTAAACTTTTTTTTAAAGAAAATTTGTTTCTTAATAATAAATATAACTGAACAATTCATAAACTTACCGATCACATGGGAGCTTTTTCCTTTTTTGTGGCTTTCTTAATCACACCTGTATTACCCATGATCCTTTCCTGTTTCACCTTACCCGAGAAAGTCTGCAAACAATCTAATTCGTTCTCTAAGATTATTTTAATTAGCCATTACTTCATTTTTTTAAGTTTAACTTGTTATTAATTAAGGCACACAACAAGTGAAAATTGTTTGAAACTCTAAAATACTTTAAAAAGAAACTTACCCACAAAGACAATGTGCAATGCATGTGATAGAAATAATAATAGCATTCTTTACAATCAACAGCAAATGATAAATTTCGTAACTAAATACTTACTCGAATCTCTTACCCTATTTCCAGCTTCAATCGATCTTTTCTTTGTTCTCTTCGATTTTTTTAATCTCTGTCATCCATCATGCAACCATGCTTTTTTCGATATGCCCATCCTCTAAATGTTCCTGCGTAAAACAACTCACTTTCTGCAGCTTTGATTTTCTTCTTGTTTTTCTACTTTTTGTACGCTGGATCCTATTTTGTTTCTTGTCTTTTCTTTTTTCGCACCATTTCGTGATTCTCTCATCATTGCACACAGTAATTGGTCAATTTTAGGGGGTTTCGGCCAAGTATTATTATTCGAGCTACGATCTCTCCGAATGTTTTAACTTTCAGTCTTCTGTTTTTTTTTTTTGGAGGTTTTTTCTGGTGGAAGTCTATCAGCGCGAATACCACGTGTATTTGAACAATCTGTAATGATGTTTTGTGGGAAGATGTTAAACTCTAGTTCTTAAGCAAAACTATGCGATTCACATCGTGTATCATTTAGCGCAATCAGGGAGATGCCTGGAATGTTTTTGAGTAGGAGAGTTTTCTTGAAGAATGATCAGAGATCCAGCAACATTTTTCACTTTTAGTTTGTGCACTAGAACATCTGTCACTATACATCGTTTTATCTTTCACTCATATTATTTTTTTATAAGTAACAGTGGACGTGGGATTTCACGCGGAACTGCAAGTACTTATTCCCTTTACTGATCTTATTTGACTATCAAGTATATTAAAGTTTTACGTTAACTTTTATCTTATTTTTGGATAAAATGATGATGATTTTCTATGATGTGGTACTATTTTCTGTTTTGATCGATGGTACTAAAGATTAATACTGAGTTCAATTTTTATTTCATATCACCTTACTCTTTGTTTATCTTAGCTTATTGTTCTGATTTGCTATTTAAAAAGTTATTGGTGAGGATTATTGAGGTTCATCGTTATTTTCGTGATGTAGATGGAGAAGTGTTATTCTCTTTTGTATTGTTTTGTGTTTCCTGGTTTTTCTTTTTTGGTTTTTTGCATCTTGTTCCTATTTAATTCTAGTTTGCACAGTTTAACATTTCCTTGTTTAGATTATTTGACTTTTGTTCTTAGTTTAGTTTTTTATTTTTAGTGTCTGCATTTTATTGGCGTTTGATTTTACTTGGTGATGATCTCTGATTGCTTGTGCCTGTTTGCATCAGTTTACTATTCTTGTGCTGCATTTTGGAGAATGACTGTATGTGGTGAATCGGAAGGAGGTTGTTAGTCTGTTTTTCTCATATTTTATTTTCTTTTAATTTTTATTTTCGGTTAATCTTGTCAAGATATTGTTTTTTTTCATTACTCTTTTTTGCTTTTTTGATTTATCTTTTCTCGGTTGAAGTGATTATATTTTGGTTTTTTTTAATATTTTTTTTATAATTATGGTGGATTCAAATTATTTTTGTTCTCGGTTTTCTTTCGCGGTTGTTACGTGTCTTATCCTAGATATATACTATTAAATTCCGACTGTTCGCTTTATTTTTTTATCTTATTTTGGTGGATTCGTTTATGTGTAATTTGGTTTTTAATCTTTGCGTGACTCGACCTTTGGTTTTGACTCTTATTTGTGCAATGTGTATTAGGTATCGTGTTTTTTCACATCACGATACGAGATGTTGAAATGATAAATTTGCAGAAATAGTAGTTGATCACTTTTAGTATTTAAATAAATCTGAAAATTTCAAACAAAATTTCATATTATATGTCAGATAACATGAGTTTTGTTTGAACTCGACAGTTTATTAACTTTTTTTAGCTATTTAGGATTTTTTTATAGGTTAGATTATATGTGATATTAAAATGGATTGAGGGTTTTATGCTAATATTAAATGTATGGTTGCTAACACTATAGAGATATAAAATCGAAATGAGATGAAGAAAGAAAAGATCCGATTTGAAAGCTTGTGGTTATGATATTGATATTTATGTTTTATAAGATTTAATTTTGTTATTATAATTAGTATTTATATTGAAATTGTATTGTATAATTATTTCTTATTTTTACTTAATATTTTTATTGCTAGTTTTATTTTTATGATTTTTATTTAGATTTAATTAAATATTTATTATTTATTAATAATATGACATATAGTTAAATGATTTATAATTATTTTAGTTGTAGTATTTATATTTATTATTTTCGGATCATATTTGTAATATACTATTTAATATATCTAATATATTTTAGTTTCTATTATTATTATTGATTTATATGTTTTGACTTATATATATATATAGTCATATATATATATATATATATTACTATATTTATAAGTTTTATATATATAGAGTTAATATATAAGTTTTGCTATAAATATTTACTTTTTACTGGTCATAGTTTTACTTAGGAATGATAAATTGTACAAGAATTTTTCTTATTAAAGGGGAAGTAGTTATGAATATCTTATAATTAATATACTACTAGAAATAGTTAAAATATATACTGGTATGTATTATCTAAATAATAGATATAAATGGGTATTATATAATTTGGTATATATATTTTAAAATTATCTTATGGGTACACTGTAATAAATAATTTGATAATTTTATTTCTATTTCGTATAGAATATTTTTTATAAGTTAAATTTATTTGTTTCAAATTTTATTTTGAGTTAATAATTGCATTTGGGCGCGTTTTGTCTAAAATAATGAAAGGACAAATGTAGACAAGAGAATATAGTAGGGGACAGAATCCCCCACCAGGGAGTGGGGAATTATACCATGTTTTAAGGGGAAAAGAGGAAAAAGTAAGAGGGGAACGAGGAGAGATGAGGTTTGCAAATTTGATAAAAAAGAGAATTAAATTAAGGATGAAGGAGGAATGAAAGTTATAAAGAAAGAATTGAGAAAAGGAGAAGAGAAGAGAAAGAGAAGAAGAAAAAAAAAAAAGAAGAGACAGAATTCACATTACTAGCAAAGCTACTAGTGGTGCGTGTGACAATTTACAGAAAGAAAAGAGAGACGAAAGAGAGTCCTCGTTGTATGAATGGTAATCGAGTGTTATGAATGCTTATGAATTATTGTGTTATTGAATTCGCCGCGTGCTGTGAGTTAAAACAGAGATCTTTTGTTGTTATTTTTTATACATTAGTATTGACTTATTTAATGTAACAAGTGAATTTACTCACTTAGAATAAGATTCTGTTTCTATGAAGTCAGTGCTCTCATAACATACGCAGTAGTCTACAAATTTTAGGATAAATAGAATTTTGTATTTTGGATATATTTCTGCATAATGTGGTCATTGTAGGGACTAGTTGTGATCCGAAGACACGCGTCTTAGAAACGGACAGGACGTCCCGTCTACTAGTTAGTAAAATAAGATGATGAGTTTAGACAAATCTGTATATGTGTTCGAGACACAGAAATTCGTATTATGGACGATTGTCAGTTTGTTTAGAACGTCTCAGTCAACATATTGTCACTAATAAGAATTTCAACTATGTTCTAATTTTGATATTTTTACCAGAGTGAGCACTACTAAATTTCTTGTCGTTTCTTAATAAGTAAACATAGAGCTTTGAAAGTTGTTAGAATTCAAAGACTCAGCTTCTCTACCTTAAGAGTTGATTATTCTGACCCTGTTTAAAGTTGAAGTGAATCAGATGTTGCCGAATATGCTCACTCAGTTGTATTGTCATAAAAATAATGCTGTAAAGTCCACTTTCGCTCAACTTTACATTCGTAAGTAGAAGAAAATCATTGCAATATTATAATTTCTTTTGAAATCATCTCTATGACAAAGTTTTTAGCCCGCATTACATTTCAATTTGTGTTCTACACGATCAAATAAAATGTAATCAGTAGAAGAATTGTCTTATTAATTCGAATATTGTGAGAATTTATTTAGTATTTTTTGAAAACTTCACTATTAATATTATCCATCTCAATCTTACTCTGGTCTCTAAGAATGTATATCTAATTCGCGTAGTCGTTGCTCGTACGACTTACTTCTCAATTCTGGTACTAATTTGGTAGCCCTTCTTTAAATTCTTTCAATTTTTTCTAGGTCTTTTTTGAGGTACGGACTCCAAAACTGTACTGCGTATTCCAAATGAGGTTTAACTATCATTTTATAGAGAAGAACTATTATATATTTTTATAATTTATAAATAGAAGTTCTCCAGTAAAACTTAGATCTTTATTAGCTTTCTTAGCAATTAAGTACATCCTTTTCTTCGCTGACAACTTTGATAACGGATAACAACTTCCAAAATGTATATATAATCTTGCATTTATAGGCATTAAATTTCATATGCCATGTTTTTGACCAATTTACAATCTTATTCAAATCAGTTTGGAATAAAATAATTGATAATAATCTTTCTTACAATTTATTCAATTTTGAAGTTTCGTACCGTGCGTAAATTTCGAAATATTGCATAAAATATCATCTATATTATTTACATATATAATAAACGGTTTTGGAGCCAGGACAGATCCTTGGAGCCAGGACTGCGGAGCCAGTAAATTTTTTGCCGGCTTCGGCTCCGGCTCCGGCTCCGGCTTCATCTTTGTTATAATTTCTTCATTTACACGGTCATTAATTCTCTAAGATACAATATTTTTATGGTATAATTATTGGGAGTCAGTATAAATATATATATAATATATATATATATATATGGTATATAATATAATATATATATTAGTATAATTAATTATAATATATATATAATATATATATATCATATAATATATATATTAGTGATAGGTACTTGGATCTATTGTTTAGGTATCACCAAATTCAAAACATGAATAAAACATACAAGTCATTTAAACATTCATTCTGAAAAGACTGATTTATAATTTTTTTTTTTAAAGATTATAACCTTGAAATGGTTCTTTGGGGGTAATGATGTGGAGTAAGTGTTTGATATTTTAGGTATGGTTATTATAGTATTTGTTATTATTTTTTATTATATGTATATATGTTTTTATTTATTATATTATATATTATATGTGATATGTGTGTGTGATTATAATAAATATTATAATTTGTTATTATTTATATTTTATATATCAGTATTTTATTTATTATTGGTCATTTTCTTTCTTTTAATATAATATATTTTAGCATTAAAAATGACGAAATGCTAATTTTTTGATGTAGAATTCTCTCAGGATCTATGTGAAACCGAACTGAATGAGATTTTATGCTATTTAAGTTTAAACCTTATTTGACCGTAGACCTCTTTGTAATATGTAATTTGTCATTGATTCATAGATTCAGAAGTTTATATCCTACAAGCACTCTCTGAAAACCAAGCGTTAGTCTAAAAATCTTTACATATATTAATTTTATCATATTTATAATTATACATATATTATTTATTATAATATTATATATATTTATACATATACGTATTAATTTTTATATTAATATATTATTATATTTATAATATATTATTTTATAATATATAAATAATAATATAATTCTGCTTGATCCGTGTGATAAGTTAGGGTTTTTAAGATCGGTTAGACCGAATTTAAGGTTTGGAAGACGTTTCTGAGTTTTATCCTCCCAAAGGCTTTGGTTTCCTGGAAGGATTAAATGATTCTGTAGATCAATTTTCTTGATGGTTTCCATTCCGATTTTATCGTTTTTTTATTTTTTTACTTGAAATTCGACGTCATAAAATATCCGTGTTATTTTAATTCTACTCGTTTATCTTTGCTTGTTCTGTATCTACTTTTTAATTGAAAAAATATGATCGAATAGGAATATCATAACAATTTATTTTTTTTATTTTATTATTTTCTAGTGTCGATTTATGTTCGTATATATATCTTTAGGACATTTTTTCACTAGTTATGTTTGTCTTATGTGGTTTAGTAGTTATTCGTATCGATTTTGATCCTATTAGCTTTTTATTGTTACTTACTTCTTTATTAACATATTTGGTATATATTACTTATTTACCTTTCGTGCTTTTTTTTTTGATATCATTTACGTTTACAACCTAACATATAATTGTTTGTAATTATATTTAATGTTTTTTTGTGACCTACTCTGATCTCGAACATGAGCCAATCTATGAAAACGTAAAGGTCAATTTATGCATGAGGCAACAAGTAATATCCTATTAAATGATTCAATCCTTTCAATGTTTTGCTCGAAAAATCTTTCAAAAATATCGTCACAGTGTTATGAATCTTGAGTTACAGGCTTAAATTGTTAAAAATCCTATTAAAATTAAGTTTTTAAATTTATTTTATTATTGTAAGAAATTATTTGTGGCATTTAGGTTTTTTGCTTCTATTAGATCCTATATTTTTACGTTTCTATTTCTATAATTATTTCCGCCGCGTTCCATTACATCCACTCTTTAATATTTAATATTTATATTTTTTATTATATTATATTTTTTATTAATTATTAATTTATATCCTATTATCATTATATATCATTATTTATTTAAATATAATTATATTTTATTATTTTATTTTATATTTATATATTTTATATATTTTACTTATTATAATTATATTTTATCATAATAAAATTATTATTTTATTATTTGTTACAATTAGTGTATAACGTTTATTATTATAATACTTATAATTATTATATTATAATATTATTTAATTAACATATTTATTTATTAACATCAAATATTTATTAAATTTTTTTATTAAAAATAATTTATTTAAAATAATTTTAAAATAATATACATCATAATGAATATTTATAATATAAAAATAATTTTATGATATATTTATATATATATATTATATATATAATTATTATATTTATATATAATATTAAATATATATTTAATTAATAATATATTATTAATTTATTATATAATATATAATAAAAAATATATATAATTTCTAGATATAAGAATATAAATTCTTAGTATAATAGTTTATATATAATATATATATAATATTTTAATAATATTTTTTATATTTTTCGTATGTGTAACTGACAGATATATGCTAGATATTATTTACAATTATTTCGGTTACATAGACATCAATATATATTATATATATATATATTATTATATTTATATTAATTTAATATTAATATATATAATATATATATTTATATATAGTGTATAAATAATACTATTATTTATCATCATATATTATTATATATAATATATTAATATATATATTATTATCATTATATATAATTTATTATACTTTTATATATAATTATATATATATATATGTATAATATTATTTATTTACATATATTTAAATATTATTCTTTTTATATTATATTATATATTTTATAGAGTATAAATTGTTATATTTATTTATATATCACATATATTTTAATATTTTAATATATAATAATATATTTAAATATATATAATTATAATTATATTATTATTATTATTATATAATAATACTATAATATTATATATATCTTTATATATATAATTTATATTATATATTATTTATATATTATTATTATAATATAATTTTAATAATATATAATATTATATATATACATATTATAATATATATATTATAAGTATATATTTATAATTATTATATTATAATATATTAGAATATTTGTTATTAATATTTATATATGATAATTTTATATATATATATTTATTAATTATATATATATATAATTTTACCGGATAATATATTACTATATTAATATATATAATATTATATTATTAATATATATATAAATATAATATATTATAATATATATAGGTTATAATTTTTTTAATATTTATTTATGATATTATTTGATGGTTTATCTTATTAACAATTTTAATCATTATTAATTATTTTTATTATATGTTTATATATATTTATTTATTATATGCATATATATTGTTAATTCTTTACTTTATTATTTTTAATTTATTTTTTACTTATTTTAATAAATATATTGTTTCTCATGAAATTATATATATATTTAAATTTAATTTAATGCTTAGTATGATTTTCACAAAGGAAATTAATTAAGGTATGTTGGATCTCTTAATATGTCATTGAAAGGATTTTACCGTCTAACTTATAGTTTATAAGTTATTTAAAAATTATTGCTTATTAATCCCTTATATTGAATATGTGAAATTTAGATGCAAATATAATAATGCGTTTATTTGGTTAATTCTTTTAATTTACTTTTAAATTATTTATTTGAGAGTTTAAAAGATTTTATCTAAAATAAAATTAGAATAAATAACTATATCTTGCTAATATAATTTATTATTTGAGGATCATTTTATTCACTTTAATAACTTAATTCACTTTCTACGCTTTTTATTGGCAAAAGACCGTGTGATTGTCACTAAATTCTTTATAAATAGTTGAAGAATTAGCTATATCCTCTTAAATTAATTTTCTCTCAATGTTGCTGATGATACTTATTACTTTAATTTTTGTTTAAATTTAAATTATTTTATATGTATTATGATTGAATGTTTGTTCTTTGACCAATTATTACCAAATAAAATAAGAGAATTTTATTGTATACTATGAAATTCTGCAGATGATCGATCGATTTCTTAATGAATACAACTAGGTGTCATATACCCAGAGCAAGTACCAAGTGGTTATGGAGTCCTGCCTTCTGATAAACATATTATATTATATTAATATTCATTTACCTATTATATTTTATAATATTATATAATTAATATATTATATATATATATATATATAAATATTATATATTATATATAAATATATATATATATATAATATTTATATATAAATATATTATATATTAATAATATTATTATATTATATTAATATATATAATATATAAATTATTATATATATATATAATATATAGTATATTTTGATTTATATATATTAATTATAATTATAAAATATAATATATAACTAAAAATGTATTTTAACTAATTAAATTCTAATAACGCTTATAATTGTATCTTTGATTGCATTTAACTTCTATTATATTTATAAATTTTGTTAAGCAAATATAATTTAAATATTATATATATAATATATAATATATATATATATATATATATATAATATTATGTTATAATATATATATATTTATTATATATTAATAATATATATTTATTATATTATAATTATATTATTAATATTATTAATGATTAAAAAAATAGTTAATATTATTATATAAGGCCCTAGCCAGAAAAGCAACTTTAAATGAAAAGAATATAAAATTATAATATAATATATATTAATACTATAAGTAATATTAAATATATCAACAGCTATGTCGATGACCTAACTATTAATTTAATTAAATATATTAATTAATATAATACTTCAAGCCAAGTTGAATAAAACTATTCGCAAATACTGTTATAACATAAAAACTGGGCTAAAATTTGTTCGAATACTTGTACTGTCTCGGGAAAGTTTTTCTTTGTAAATCTATCTGATCATATTATTACAATGTTTATTGTCTAATTTATTATCGTTTTTCTTTAATATCTAAATGTTTTAAATATTCAGGACTTTATCTATGAAATTTTTATTTACTTAGTGAGTATCTATTGTTGTAAAATAATGGATTTGATGATACTATATTTTTCTTTTTAGCTGGTATAGTGACATCTTTGTATTAAGTAAGCTTGAGAATATTTTTTGTTATCATTTTTTTTTTTAATCTAAATATATAAAAGTTTCACACTCATTGGGCATAGGATCCTTATTTTCTAAGAGGGGGTAAATTCTCATAATGGTATAATTGCACCTTGAGCAGGAATATTCTCCGCTATCTAGGTGATCTGAACCTCGGATCTATCGCCTTGTCCATTAATCCGATTTAAATTAATAGGAGCTAATTAATTTCAAAACCTTTCAAAATCTTTTGTAATAATTTGTAACCACAGAGCTTAATTTGTATATAAATTTAAATATATTTAAATAATAATTATAAATTTAATTAATTTATTATAATTATTTAATTTAATATCTCAATTAGTTCTATCATATAATAGTACTCTTACTCATCATTTAGTGCAGCAACAGCTGTTAATCACATTAAAAAAAATGTTGTTTGTTTTTGATAGATTTTTCACGAGAACATCGATTGTAATTTTCAAAATACTGTGTTACAGTATATGACCTCAGATTCCTCATTCCGTGTATAATGTGAAATGAACAATTGAAAATGATATTAGTTTATGCGATATATAACGGGATACAATTTATATAAATTGAAAGAAATTAATACATAAACAATAATTGCAAAATCCATTTTTCGGATAAGATAGTCTCAATGATAAGAGGCATAGTAAATTTATGATACGCTGAAAAAAGATATAAATTTTTAAAAAATTTTTGAGGAGTTATTTAAAGTAGATTTTATAAAGGGTATAATCACTAATAAACCTAACCTCACCTAATTTAAACTTGTGCCCCATTTTCTTGCTCATTTTTCAAGACCAGTTAGATAGCACATAATATTGATATATATTATATTATTTAGTACTACGCTACTCGTACTGTAGGTACTACTTAATTTAATTATTGAGTAATTAATAAATTAGTTTATCATAGTAATTAATTTATCATATCCTTCACAATCGGGGAATCAAGTAGGTAGCTAATAATTTACGCTTACTAAGATAGTTTCCCTCCTAGAATAAGGGTATACCCATTGCATATATTGTAATATATACATTTATTAATAGTTATTATATATAATAATATATATTTTCTTATATAATATTAATATCTATAGTATTTATGTTTATATATTGATATATATTATTAATTTATATACTCAGCTTTGTTATGCAACAATGTAATAAAAGGGTATCGGAATTATAAAATTATTATCTAATATTGATATTTTATATTATATATATAGAATTAATTGTATTATTATTCTTTTATGATGATATCAAGATTGGTGAGTATAAATATATATGATATTATAATTAATATAGTTATATATAATTATTAGCCAAACTCAGAGAGTGCAATATTTAACATATATAATTGTGGTTTTTTTAAGGGTGTTTATAGTTAGTTATAATAATATATATATAATATATTATTACATATATAATATATTATTATATATATTAATATTAATATATATTAATATATTATTATATATATATATATATATATAAATAATTAATTAATATAATATATATATATAATTGAGAGGTTTACTACGCTCTGTAGTATATCATAGGGAAAATTGCATGCAGATTAGATGTTACTTGGTATTAGAGCTATTCGGATTCCTGCTCGATATAAACTGATTTTTTGTTTGCATCTAATGCTTCGCCACGACAATATATCTTGATCGGAGTGTAATGCTTGAGCAGATAAGATAATTTGAACAAATGGTAGTTTAGTGATCGTCTGGTACCTAATATATTTATCTTTTATAATTACTGAATATATTATTAAGTTTATTAGTTGAGTAATTATATTACTAATTATTTTGATAGAAAATATCATTGTGAATAAGTAATTTAATATTAATGAATATAATTAGATTTAAATTAAGAGTAATAATTATTTATAAATGGGATAAAGTGAAAAAGTAATATAAAGATTTCGTTGGAAAAATGAGGTTTTGCCTTAATGCAATAGTTGTAAAAAATGAAAATGAACAATTGTAGTTATGAATTGATCTGCTATTTGGAAGCCATTATGTCTTATATTAAACTTAGCTCCCATATTATTGGGACGGGTAGGTTTTTCATGATTAAAAATTAATAATGTGTGTATCCTCATTACTCTCAAGTGATTTAAGTATTCTATGACTTTTCTATAGATATTGATGTTTTTTTATATTGAATATTGGAACTTTCTGCAGGAATTTTTTCTTTTTTCTATATCTGAGTGTTGCTCAGGTTCTGTATTAAGTAGTTAGTAAATTAATTATTATATGTTTATAGTTATTACACATCTATGTTATGTCATGATAAAAAAATTTTAATTCGTGCACCCTATTAAAAACTTATGATTTTTGAAATCATTAAGAAGGAGTACTGTTTAAAATTTTTTTATTTATGTAATCTACGATTGCTTCGTACGTTATGGCGGTTATAGTTAAACTTATTTATTATTATTATATTATTAAGTTTAATATATATCTTAATATATTTAATATATATATATATATATATATTAATTAATATATATCTAATATAAAATAATATATATATATATATAATATCATATCACATTCTATTACTTAATCTATATTCATCCTAACTCAAAGTTAATTATTTTTAGTCTTAATATGAGGTTTGTGTTCGGATGCTCATGGAAATACTAGAAATATAGGTTATGAACTAAACAAAAATAAGAAGGAGACCATTAGGTTTAAATCTTACAGTTTTATTTCTTATCAAATAATGACGCAAGTCGATGAATGAGAGTGCCAATAGCCCTTAACGCCTTGTATCTAGTCCTTTAGATCGATATAAACTCGCTGACTGTGCAGGTGAGAGAGACTAATAAACTTCTAGAATCCTACGAGTTTTTCGAAACCAGATCGAGCATCACTCTAGGTAAGTCATATGGTACAATGTAGGGTTTTAAATCCTTGGAACTCAGTGGTATCAACACATAACTTAAAGCGTGTAATACAACACAACCTAGCATTTAAACTCTATTAGTGAGGGCACTCTCTCGCTCTACTTGTCCATAAACTATGAACATTCCTCTCCTCTAGCAATATTACATTTACTGCATCTAAGTCCAGTTATCTGTAATCATCTCCTCAGCTGATCGAATTCTCTAGAAAACACGACTCACACTAATAAAACATACATTGCTCCGATGTATCAATCAAAATTTTATCACGGATGGTCAGTGGCATCATTGCGTTAACCTTTCTTATCCAAGAATATGAATTTCTTAATATATTTTATAACTCACGAGCACGGGTTATCCAGGCTTGTCTCACTTCAGAGCATACTAACTTCATATCGAGACGATCATCATTGTCATTTTTATCGAACCATAGCGTTACTCTTTAGTCTACGAATACCATCTAAATCCATATATTATCTATGCATCCCTCTACGTCTCACATCCTTATCCATCCACAGTCCCCCTCAACTATCTACAATGAGTGTCCGCACTGTTAAAATCCAAGTCTATCGCAAAAGTAGATAAAATAAGTGTAAAGGACGTTGGGTCATCCGCTCGCACTCTCTTCATTCTCTATCATTCTAAGACAACTATGGTTTTTATGGGATGACATATAATGCAGATATGTTCACATTAGTTTAATGGATTGGTGGCTATGTAGTTCTTTTGAATCTCAAGAGCCTGTAGAAAATCGTTTTAAGGATGAGGTTCCTGAACAACTTGTTCACTCGGCTCAATGATTAGAATTTGCATTGGACGATCAACGCATATCACATTTGCCTCACTCCGCTATTTAATATGAACCCAATCACTTTTCAAATTCTTATCTTTACATTTCTATACTTCACTATTCGTTCATATATATCTTTTGTGATTCTCTATTTCAGATAGCCTATTCTTCATCCAGCACCTATTATTATTCACAACTATCTTTCAATCATTGAGTTGCTGTCACTACATATATTTCACATCTGTAATATTCAGTAAATCTATCCATACCATGTAAGATACATAGTACATATAATTTTTCTTCAATCCTATTTTTTTTTTTCAAATGTTAAATTTATTTTTTTTTTTTATCAGCTTCGGTTTTTTTTTTCATCGACTTTTTTTCATCCTAGATTTTGAAGAAATAAAATCTTTATATTAAATATAAAAATAATATGATTTAATATAAATAAACGCGCGTTCACTATTTTTATTATTTATTTTTATTTTTATTTATATTATATTTTTTTTTTTTTCTTTTTTCTCTACGTATCGTGAATAATCTTTTCCTGTCCTTTTTCTTTCTGTTATTTATATTTTAATTTATGATGCAGAATTAATAAATCGAATCATGGATAATTTTTATTTATGAATGATATTATAAAACCTTTCCATAAATAAAAAATGGTCACAATTCTCTCAACAGGGTTATCTATTGAGAATAAAAACATAGAACAGATTGCTTATCTCTTAAAAACGAACTAAGCTAAATGAGACTATTATATAATAATTTATATAACTTAAACTAAGTCCTATATTTAATTATACTTGGTTAACTTAATTACTTTACTAATGATTACTATAGCAAACAGGTACTGTATACTTTTATCCTATAACGTTCGTATTTACGAACTATGGAACTGAACACAAAAGATATATTTATACTATTTAATTGTCAATATGTGGACTTATAGCTTATAAAATTAGCAGCATAAAATCTGCAAATATATATATATTAATATTCTGTATATATAATTATAGTATTATATATTATATTCTATATATATTATATATCTATATATATATATTATATATATAGTATATATAATATTCATTATATAATATCTTATCTTATTTATATATTATATTTTTGTGCGTAGAATTATTTTCCATTATACGTGAGAATTAATTCTTTTTAAGTAAAATTTATTGAGAACTTGGTTAATTACATGTTGCGATAGTCTAAACAATGCATGGGGGATTTAATCTACGCGGTAAGTATGCGTGATTATATGTAGCAATGGTGCTTAGATTATTTATATTGTGGAGATAAGCCAGGAAGAGGAGATATAGATGTCGACATAAAGTGAGATAAATAGAGGAATAATAGTTTAAATCTATATTCCGGTATCTGATGAGTAATATAATATAGTTTCAAGGTGAGCCGCTGGAGAGATGATCACAGTCACAACAAATACAACATGGTACTTATTTTGTTACAGAGGTGACCCTGTCCATAGACGAAAGGCTTAACAAAATAAATCAAATCTAGATTTACACAAAACCTATAACTTATTTTAATATATATTTATATATATTATTGATATATTATATATTATATATATAATTAATATGAGACAAAGTTGAGTTAGGTTGACTGCTCGAAGGGAGTTATCGGATTTTAATAAAAATAAATTTAATCTGAAACCAAAGTTAACTATAGCTCTTATTATGTATTATTAGTGAATATTAATAAAGATTAGTTATGTATATTAGGCATGTTAAAAAATCTAGAATTATTATAATCTGATATATATAGTCTAGAAATAATAGTAGATATAGATATTCATCAGATTATACATGGAATATTAAATCATATTCAGTAATATATATATCGAATATATTTATTTTTTTTTACAATTTTAGGTGAGGGCTGAGCTCGACGGGGATCATAGATGTGGAGACAAAGTTCCCCGTCGTCAACCGGAGAGGCCAAGGACCACCGCTCTGTACATTCTAATGCGTTCTATGTTTTCCTTATAAGAATAATAAGGTATTAAGTAAAAACTGGTTATATATATTTTATTGCTTTTATATATATATTATTAAAATTATCTAATTAATATATATAATATTGAAAATATATATTATATATCCTATATAATCAATATACTAAAATATGTTGAAGTGGTTAAACTAGAGAGTAGATGTAATATTACTTCACATATAAAAATTAGTATATTAATATAGATAAGACTGTATTTACGTATATTTATATTATATACGGATCATATAACATTTTGAATTCAAACTTTTACTAATAGAGTAAATCATCCGCATCTGCATTCCTCACTATCTTAAACTCAATGATACTTTAATAGATCGCATCCTCAACCGCTCTTACACTCCGCAACCGCATTAGATGCGATGAAGTCGCGCGAGTTCCCGCTCACGGACACCTAGCTCGGAGGAAACTCGATAATATGGGTAAGACTATTCACCGCCTGTGTGGCCGAGCGACTAATATCGCAGAGTCATAGTATTTGTTAATGTAGTTGGGGGTTATTTGACTATACTACTTCCGGTGTTTTTTTTTTTCTTTTTAGTTTAGGCTATTATGTATTATATTGCTGCAGGAGATAACCCTCGTGCATCGTATTTATATCTACTTTTTTATTGCCTATTATATATTATTATTTTATCTTTTATTATATGTTACTTCTTATTTATTAAATTAGTTATTAGTCTTATTTGCCTCTTTGAGTTGTCTTATTAAATAATATTATTTCCTAAGGTGCTTATTTTTAACAATAACATATTTATAATTTTAAAAAATATTTTCAGATATACCTTTTATAAAATTACCTTAGTCCGTTCCCTGCATTCCTTGAATAATTCCGTATCCTATATTTTCAGTAATAATTATAAATATATCTAAAATAATGATCAACAAAAATATATCATATAAAACTACGGGTTGTATAAAATCACTAGAGAAATAGGTAATACTACTATTAATTTATAAATATATTATATATATATATTAATATATATATTAATATTAATATATTATATATATATTCGATTAATATATTAATTAATATATTATATATTAATATATTATTATTATTATATTATATATATATATATATTATAATTACTATATATATAATTATATATTTATATATATATATTATATATATATTACATTTCAGAGTGGGCTCATAAGCGCAATGAAAAGTTAATAAATGCGCGTATTTGCGTTGTGAGCGAAATTATCTAAAATGATGCGCTTTAGCATTTCGCGTCATCAATACACTTTTTTTTAAGAGCGCAAAGCGCAATATTTTTGCATCTCTATCTAAATAAAATTTTCGATATGTAAATTTACTATAAAGATTTGCGCTATTAATATATATTAATATTATTGATATAATTATATATATATATATAATTATTTGATATAGTTCATATTAATCTATATATATTATATATAATGTTATCTTATTATAATATATATCTTAAATATATATATATATATAATAATTATTATTTATAATATTTAAAAATATATATAATATTAATATTATTTATATACATTATTAATATATATATATATATAATATATATACTATATTATATATTATCATATATTAATATATATTTTACTAAATATATATATTATCTAATTATATTACAAAACAATAATTATGTATTTAATCTATATATATATATTATTATTATTTATTTATTATAATATATATTAATAAATATTAAATAATAATTATTATTATTTATTTATTAATGAATATAAGTACTTATAAGACTTATAACTATTAATTGCATTCTACAAGTAAATCTCAAATACAGACATATATCATAATATCTAAAAGTATTTAATATTATTACTATTTTTTATTATTAATTATTTATTAATATATTACTTATAATATATTATTACTTATTATAACTTAATTTTTATTATTATTTATTAATTATATTTTAATATTATATTTGATTAATTATTATATATTATTATTTATATTATATTTATTATTTATTATTATTATTCTTGTTGTCATTATTTATTATTATATTGATTATTATTTATTATTTTTTAATTTAGATTATATTTTACTTAGTATTATTATTTTTTATTACTGTTGATGACACAATATAAAGTACTGTCGGCTTCTCAATATACTATTGTTCATGATTATTAATTTTTGCATAGTTTGTGATATTTATTATATTTTATTTAATATTATAATAATTATATATATTAATATATTATTTTAAATCTATATATATTCTTTATTATTATATTTATTAATTATTATAATTATTTATTATTTATATTTTTTATATTTATATTATATATTATTATTTATTATTATTTTTATTATTCTTATTCAGTAATTAAGTATGTACGACAGTCTCCTTTCATTATCTGTATTTTATTAATTAAAATCTATTAAATTTTTATTTACTAAAATTATTTAGTTTTTAATTATGATTTATGTTATATTTATTATATATATATTATTATATATTATTATTTATATTATAATTTATTTTTTATATATATAATTATTTATTATAATATGGGGACATGAGACTGCAATGAGTATATTAAAACTATCCAGAATTCTCATTATCTTTTGTTTCTTAATTATATTTTATACAAAATTTATACGAAGAAAATATTCAAAATTAATAAATTTTTTCTTTTATTTTTAACTAAAAGTTTTTGATTCTCTTTAAATAATGTCCGATTTGTTTATTTATTTTTTTATATTAATCTAGTTATTATGTATTTATTAATGATCGTATGATATTTTATTCCGTTTATTATTAATTATTTATTAATGTATATTATGATTTATTAGTTAATTATTTATAATTATTGTTATATTGAATAAATTATTAAATTTATTGTTTGAGTATATTGATGGTTATAAATACTATCTATAATTTATTATTATATTTCTCACTATATGAAATATACGGTTCGATAAGTGTGTGATGTTTATTATGGGAGATACTTTAGATTTATCCTTATCAAATGTCTGATTTTATTTGTCATTGTTGGTATCTATTCCAGTATAATTAGTCTACCTTGATTATCTGTAACTGTTTTCGTACTGATGTGTCCTAATTGCATCTTTTAGTTTCACTGACTGCGGAGCTTTACGTTCGTGAGTTGCAATGTCACTTATATCTATTCAGACATCATAAGCAGCGTACGCTCGGTATCATCTATTTGAGTTCTAAGTATCCAACATGCTGTATTTACAGCTAAGTCACGTATAATATGACGGTCTCGCCACAGATGAGTTAATGTCGTCATATCTGAGCATTATTCACCCATAATTTATATGTATTATCTGCTATGAGACGTTAGTTATGTGTATTGCTATTATAGAGTGTATAATTAATGTATTATTATACTATTAATATCACGAGCTTATCTAAGCTGATTAAGTTCTTATTTTAATTTAGATTATTTATAATTATATATTCTTAAATATTAATATATTAATAATTATGAATATATTTTTATTAAAATTTTCTTTATAAATATGATATAAGTTTTGTTTAATTAGTAATTTTTATATTACTATGTATTGGATATATCCTGCCACTGGTATCATTATAAAATTGTGTACTTCAATCAGTATTATTGATATTTTTTATTGTATTATTTTGCTAGAGGCTCTTCACAAATATAATTTCTGGGTTCTCACAATATACTTGTTTGATTATACATTTTAATATTACCTAACTTTGATTAAGAAGCATATTTTTATTATTATTCTTAACTTATATAATTTATTATTATTAATTATTATATATTTATTATTTTCATGATAAATATTATTATTATTATTATTGTTATTATTATGAACTGTCATTCATTATGTGACTATTTATTATTATTATTATTATTATTATTCTTATAAATTATTACCATTAATTTCTTTATTATAATATTATAATTATAATTATTATATTTATTCATTTTATTATCAATAATTATTCTTATTTTAAATATATTAGTAATTATATTAGAATAATTATTGTGAAATATTATGATATATAAATTTTGATTTCACCTTGATATGGACTATATAACATTAAAAGTTAATTGTGAACGTTACTTTAACTATTATTTGTTATTTATGATTCGACGAGACCTTATATTTGATTATATTATTATTAATATCATATTATTGATTTCCATTATATTATTAATTATTATTATTATTATTGATTTGATTATTATTATTATTATTATTAAATTAGTCTTATTATTATTATTATTATTATTATTATTATTATTATACTGTCGATTAGTATGTGAAATATTATTATTTTATCTGTTTTTATTAATAATCTTATTACTGTTATTATCAATCATATTGTTTTATTGCTGTTATTTATTATATTATTATTATTATTATTATTATTATTATT
>JABUQX010052914.1:0-10000 GCA_015478945.1 Trachelipus rathkii
TGAAAGATTATTTTATAGTTCACCTCTTTCTTGAACCATGTCACTGGCAAGCCCTTTCGGAAGGAGGGGTGTTTACCACGTCCTCAAGCTCATCCAGACTATTGAAATTACTCAGATGAGCATCAGACGCATAGCTTGAAGTGAGGGAGATTAAATTCAGCAGTGAATCAAAGAGATAGAGAATTCTCACAGATACAGATGGGCTAGAAAGGAAGGATATGTCACCGTCAGCGTACTAGCTCTGGAGTTAGTCGATATCCTATCTACAATACCATTGCGCAGACAAGCACCTCTTGGTGCTACGCTGGTGAGCCGTAAAGTGGTGGCACGCGAGTTACAAATGTTCCCTCGAGCATCTGCCGTTTGCGTACCTATAGAAAAGAGATAAAGCCCACATCGCGCCGCAAAGATTAGAGGTATAGTGAATGGAAAGTACGGAACATTTTATAAGTCTTTTGGCCTTGGACTCTCGACTCTGTCCAAAAGCCGGGTGAAACGAGAGCCCTCCCAGATATGAAGAGCAGTACTCCATACAAGGGCGATGAGGCTTGTATAGCTGGAGTAAGCTGAGAAGAGGAAAAAAGTTCTCGCAGTCTAACGAATTTCCAGTTTTCTTTGATTGGCTGTGCGCCTTAGCTAACAACGTTGTGATTGTGTATGGTTTCCAAGACATTTTTTTGTTAATGTTAAGGCCATAGGATTTTATATTGTCAACAGGAGAGACAAGAGAACCGTCGAAAGAAATAGGACCGCTTGGAAAGGTGTTTTAGAGAGGGAGATTTGGAGAAGTTGGAGTCTTTTTAAAGAATTAAAATTTCACAAGGTTGAGACGACCCCACCCGGATATTCTATCCAGATCAGCGAGAATTGAATCGGAAAGATTAAGACGAGAGGCAAATTCTAGAAGTAAAAGAAGGAGCAGAATTGAAATGAGTTGACAAATGAATAATAAAGGGTCGAGTCATCGGCATACGAGTGAATAGAGTTAGATGTGCAGGTGAGAAGAGCATTAATGAAAAGTAAGAATAAAGTAGGAGTATAAGACAGAACCCTGAGGGAACACACAATTGACAGAAAAGAAAGAAGATAGTCGCCCCGTCAACAACAGCCGATATTGAGCGATTTGAGAAGAAAACTAGACATAAGTAAGCAAGAGAAGGAGGAACCCCAAAGAAGGGAGCTTGGAGAGCAGTGACGCGTGCCATAACCCCGGTCAGAAATGCTTTTGGATTGTCAAGCGCCACCACGTCAACGTCTCTCCCATAGTTTCCTAAGGGCGGAAAACATAAATCAGTAAGGATAGTAAAGTATATCGCCAGTAGAACCTCGAGCG
This sequence comes from Trachelipus rathkii, assembly GCA_015478945.1. Lineage (NCBI taxonomy): Eukaryota > Metazoa > Arthropoda > Malacostraca > Isopoda > Trachelipodidae > Trachelipus > Trachelipus rathkii. Next base: position 1,334 of record JABUQX010052914.1, read on the forward strand.
CCGAAAGCCGTACTTGTGATCGGAAAAAAAGTGAATGAGATTCCAGATGTCTAACTAAGAATGAGAGTTGAGAAGGGTTTTTCAAAAGATTTAGAATAGAATACCAATGTGAGAGCTATAGGCGATAGTTAGAAGCCGATCAGTGCGCTTCCTTTTTTTAGAATCGTTTGGACATGTCGTGCTTGCAACGCTGAGGGAAAGTGTTAGTATTGAGACATAGAGAATATAGTTGCACGAGGGGCGGGGATAGCACGGAAGCAACATCCTCAAAAACAACGGGAAGGAATGCCCAATCCGGGCCAAACGCCTTCCTAACGTTCTATCAAGATTTCCAGCAGTCATGCCACCCGATCAATATGTAATCACACGGCAACAGGCATAGGACACCGCGAGGAGAAGGCAGGAGGAGGAGGAATGCCAGAATCATCCAGAGTTGAGTTAGAGGAAAATAGGAGGCCGAAGCGATTGGCCTTTTCAGTCTGGAGAATTAGCAACACAGAACCATCAGAGCGAATAAATGGAGGAAAGGCAGATTTACAGAAGTTTTTTGATAGAATGTTTTTGGCAAGAGGCCAGATAAATTTGTCAGTAGGAGAACCATGGAGGTTAGCGCAACTTTCGTTTGACCTGAAAGCCCGCTTTGCTAGTCGAAGAGTATCCCTGCAACGATTTCTAGCTGAATGAAAAATTAGCAAGAGTGATTAGGAGAACGGAGAATTTTTCCCAACTCCCGATATGGATCGACTCACATGTCTCTAGCCGACTGAATGGCAGAGAAGAACAGTACGATCGAACCATGGATTATGAGGAGAGAAAGATTTTGATCGAAGAAGGAATGAACCTGCTCATCCCATCAGTGATAACAGCTCCCACCTTATCGGCATAAAAGATGAAGCGTCACCAGAGTCAAAACAGTCATTCCGATTATAGTTTAGGCGTAGAAGCAACACGCAAGGCCCCCCCAATCGGCCCGATCATAAGTGTCAGAAAAAACGAGTAGGGCAGGGTGGAGCTGTTGGAGAGAAAGTATATTAAAATTAAGAGATATAAGGTGGTGGTCAGATTTACCAATAAGGAGCGCAAGGTGGTGTATTTTTAGAGAGAAGGACTAGTGGTGAACATGGTCAAGGTGTGATCAAGATTTGGTTTAGGACGATTCCGGAACGTGTGGGTGGGGTTCTTTTAAATTAGGTTGCTCCAGATCGTTGAGAATACTAAAATGGTCGGCCGTCCTCCCCACCTAAATCGTATGAGTAGGAACCAACCATTCAAGTGTTGTGGTACATTGAATCCCCATAGATAGAGGACCTCTAGTATCTTTGGATGAGAAGATAATATACAGTCTCGTGAGATAATAGATAAGATATTCAAAAAAGCGTGAAAATCTCTTTCTTTGATTTAGGAGAAACTGACGATCTTCTTCAAAAGATTATTGTAGTAGCAGGAAGAAAGATTTTAAGCCACAGAATGATCGCAAGTTGGAAGATTTGAGATTCTTCGAGATCGTGTTACAGAGTGTTTATGTATTATCATAGGCACTAATACTCCACCCCTTTAGACGGAAATTAATGAAAGTAAGATTATAGAGTTTAGATACATTAAAGCGAGTTTAAAGAGGATAATTACTTACCATCTGTGTACTCAGACAGAGAGCAATTAGTTAGGGTTATAGAGTTAGACAGAGGTGTATTCCGGATGCGAATGTTAAGTATTTTAAGCCGCGATGTTAGTAAAAGTTTAAAGAAAGCCCGCGCCTGCGCAAATCTGCATCACAACACACGCAACACACAACCCAACCAAAACAAAAACAACAAACAAAAAAAAACAGACAAAAAAAAAACAGGTTAAAATTATTCACACACTAAAAAAAGCTGTAAATGTTAAAACGATAAAACTATTTTTAATAAATATGTAAAATATGAAAACTTTAGAAAGTTTAAAACACACACGCACTCGTACAAATTTGACGAAAGATAAAAAAATTAACAATTTAATTCCAACGTAAACCTGGAATATGTTAGATATTGACAATTAACTAAAACGTTTGGTGCTAATGCTTAAACCCGTTTAAAATAAATAAGTAAATAGAAACACTAAAAACTAGTTAAAAAAGACTACGAAAAAATATACCCTAGTACTATCTAAACTACGTATTTACACAATCCTAAAAACTAACTATTGCTATCTAACATAACTAAAAAGTTTCAAAATTAAAAATTAAAACGGATAGCTTATCTTTTAAAGGGATGATCAAACTCTTCAAATATTAAAACCATAATAATAGTTAAAAACAATTAAAACAGGAGAGCGTTTAATGAACAAACAAACTTAAAGGTAAAATAGCTAAAACATTATGAACACACTCAAAACAACGGAGCTCCAGTAAAGCACAACCTATCACCACACAGTCTAAACGCACTATATATATATATATATTACAATATATTATATATATATTAATTTTTATATATATATATATATATATATATATATATATATATATATATATATATATATATATATATATATATATATATATATATATATATATATATATATATATATATAATTTTAGAAACTCATGAAACTTATATTTCATCCCAAAACCGAGCAGAATCTATTCCTCACAACACTAAAACTCTTTACTCCGTAGAAAATACATCAGCCTTTCTTATTGGCATTTCCCAAAGAATATCAGCTCTAATTTTACTTCTACCTCTTTTCCTCCAGTTGTATCTTCCGAATACACAATTACCATCCATTATGCCTTCTACTAAAGATAAACTCTTTGCATAAACCTTTGCCTGCAATTTCACCTTAGACGATTTCAAAGCTATTTCTCCCCCACCTTCCTCCAATTTATTTATACCAAATATTGCAATTTTTTCAAAAGATATTATTTCTGCACTCATTGAGATTAACAATAAGAAGGTGTACGGTTTTGATGTACTTCATACTGTAGTTTTTAAATCTTGTTGTGCCAAGCTTGCACCCATCCTTGGTAAAGTATTGCCCTTCTGTCTATCAATTTTTAATTCCTTTCCCGCTGAAAAAGTGTTTTCAATCAGCCTGTGTCAAAAAAACCGAATGACTCTCAACCAGGGTTGTGGAGTCGGAGTCGGAGTCGCGGAGTCGGGGAGTCGGTAGTTTTGAAGAGAGTGGAGTCGGAGTCGGAGTCGGAGTCGGAGTCGGAGTCGGAGTCGGCAATTTTGAAAAGGGTGGAGTCGGAGTCGGAGTCGGAGTCGGAGTCGGAAAAAAGTCCCCCCCCGGGAGTTTTTTCCCCGGGGGAAAAAAAGGTTTTTCCCCCCCCCGGGGAAAAAAAAGGGGGGTCCCCGGGAACCCTCCCGGGGAAAAAGGTCGGAAGTAGGTTAAAATTTTGAAGAAGGGTGGAGTCGGAGTCGGAGTCGGAGTTGGAGTCGGAGCCAGAGTCAAAGTCGGTAATTTTCAAAAGGGTGGAGTCGGAGTCGGAGTCGGAGTCGGTAATTTTCAAGAGGTCAGAGTCAGAGTCGGAGTCGGTAATTTTGAAGGGGGTGGAGTTGGAGTCGGAAAATTTTTGAACCGACTCCACAACACAAACTATAGTCCTTTCTCTTTAACTTCAGTTCTTCCTAAAGTTTTTAAAGATACCCTTAACAGGAAGATTTGGAAACAACCTAATTCTTCTAATATTATCTTTGATTTCCATTATACCTTTTGTAAGAAATACCCTACTAGTGATTTTCTCTCTTCTTTCTGATTTTTCAAATTATCACAAATGGAAAGGGTGAATGGAGGAGTTTCAGCTGGTGAAAGTTTGGTTGGGTTTTCCGAAATTATAAAAGAAATTTGGATGTGGGATTAAATATATTAAATATCTCAGCTCTACAAAATATAGTTATTTCTTCATACAAAACAATAATAGAAGAACTTGAGGTCCAATAGGATATTAAAATTAAAAACATTTTGTCGGGATTTGAAAAAAAAAGTTTCCTAACCGAGTATTAAATATTTGGATTAATTTTGCTTCAGGATATGATAGATATAGATTACTTGCAACTTTTAAAAATGGGTTTTAGATGAGCAATACCAATGATTTGAATATTATGTGAGTATATTTAATATGCTTCATTGTTCTTTTGATTTATATTTGTTTCAATGATGCCGTGTTTTGAGCTATAGGTATATTCTTCCAAATAAAACATAATTAAATGAAAAGTAATCACGTTGGAAGTTACGCCCTGTAGACAGGGCCCTCTTAACCATCGCCGCCCTAAGGAAAAAAAAAAAAAAAAAATCACCCTAAGCATATGTAAAATTATTAATATATATATATATATATATATATATATATATATATAATATTATTATATATAAATTATATATTAATATATATATATATATATATATATATATATATATATATATATATATATATAAATATATATATTTTTATATATATATATATATATAATATATATATATATATATTATATAATACTATTTATAATATATATATATTATATCTATTTAATAGATAAACGTTCTATCATATTGTATCAATTTTCATTTTTGTCCTCTATTTATATTATATATAATGAGGTATATATATATATTAATATATATTTAATATAATTTATATATACTATATATAGTATATATATATCTTATAATAGTATTTACTATATATAGTATAATATATAGTATATTAATATATTACTACGTATCTCTGAATATATTGAGAATTAACTAAAAAAAAAAATAAATAAAAAAAAAGAAAAAAAGACAGACGATATGTAATTATTATAATGGTATCTTATATATATATATTAGTAGTATAGAGGGCACAACCAGCATTTTCCAGCATTCCAGAACCCGTAGAATTTATCTGGAAAATCTGGAAGGCTGGTAAATGTTTTTTAATATTTTTTCTGGAATGTTGGAATTATTTTTATTATTATTTTTACAGGTACGATTGTGTATAATTTTTAACCGTAGATTATTATTCCGGAGCTTGAGCCGGAGCTTGAGCCGGATCCGGAGCTTGAGCCAGAGCCTGAGCCCTCGTTCGCCGCAAGTTCCCGCGTTTTTCGGGATTTCAAGCGTTTTTTCTACGATTTCAAGTATTTTACGCGATGAATTTTGTATGGTAGAGTATCGTTTAAATATTTTATATGACTGAGTTCATATATTGTTAATATTTTCGTATAATTTTTGCATAATTATAATTGAGGATATTAGTTCATGTATTTCAGAGAAGTTCCTTTAAGTGATGTTATAGTCTACATGTATCATACGTTTTGTTTCTTTATCAGTTTTTTTCGTAGGTTAAGAGAGTTATAATCATTTATTTAGTTTTATTTTAACTTTTTTTTTCAGTTTAAATACTTTATTTATTTATTTACTTATTTATTTTAAAGTATTATATTTTTTGTTTTTTGTTAGTTTTTTTTTTTTTTTTATTTTTTTTTTTTTTTTTTTTTTTTTTTTTTTTTTTTTTTTTTTTTTTTTTTTTTTTTTTTTTTTTTTTTTTTTTTTTTATATTTTCTTTAAATTTTTTCTAATTTTATTTATTTCATTCTTAAAATTTTTAATTTTATTTTTAGTGTTTATAACAAGAAAATTACCAATTTTCATAATCTAAGCATTTTAAATCATTTGCTTTTACTATAACTTTATTATATTTTTGTATATAATATAAATCTCAATTACTCAATCAGTAGAATAAGTGAAATAAATAATAAAATCATACGCCCTTTAAATTCATTTATTCGATACTTGAATAAGTAATCAGGAATATTTAATGAGGTACAGTCCTCGCATATTTAAATATAGCTTTCGATTAATTCTTTCTCAGCCTTATACTTAATCTAATCTTTTCTGATTATCAAAATGCCGATTTTTACTTCAAAGACTACGATACAGGTTTAAACAAAAATAAGTAGGAACAAATAAAATCAACTTTATTATTTATATTTTTTTATTTTCATAGAATATTTTTTACATTGAGGGACATGTTAAACATTCTATATATATAATAATATATATTATATTATATATATATATATATATATATATATAGTAATATATATAATATATAATACATTATTATTATATATATTATAGTACTATAGTATATAATTACACTATATATATGATATATATAATATATTTATATATTAACTAAATTAGAGATTAAAGTACCCTTAAATCCATAGGATGCTGTTCGAAAAGAATTTCTGACAGAAAACCGCTTATCAGCTGTATGCTGCATCATTTTTGTTCCTGATACAATACTTACACCTCCATATTTTCCGGGCTGAAAAGTTGTAGTAGGTATGTTATAACATAATCCTCCTCTGTTACTTCCGTGCAAGCTAGCATTAGGATTCTGTGAATCAGCTATTTTAGCAGCCATTTTATGAGGCAGTTCATCGCATGCATCTTCACTATCATCATCCAATTGTATTTCATTCATTGCCTTTACTGTAACATCAAGATCCTTGATATCATTATATAACGATTCACACTGATCTATACTATTTTCAGAGCTATGATCATACACCAGCTTTAACATTTTTTCAAAATTGATAGTATCTTTTGTATCTTTATTGATTGTGAGGCCTTTGGCTTTTACAATATATTTTATATAGCCATCTGTAGTTCTTATTCTAACAGCATAAGACTTTGGTCCAATACATACAAAAGAATCACCGTAGGCCTCTTTGCCGTAATCTGCTATTTCATCTGTTAACTCACCTAAGAAGTTTCCTGTTTCAGGAACTCCATCGTTTTCACCAGCTACAAAAATACAAGAATCTGTATCGCAATACAATGCCCTTTGTTTGACTTTGTTAAGTAACTCGTATAATTTTATACGGGCATAGGCAGTCGTAAATGAAGCAATAGGAATATTTGTAGCAGTTGATGATCGTTCGGCTAGTGCATTTTTTACAACTGTTACAACATATTTACTGCCTATTGGTATGACGCTAGAGACTTCAACATCGCTTTGGTTTATTAGTTCCCATACTTGTTTTATCACTAAAGTACATACTACATTCTTCTCTTTGTAGGTGTATTTTTTGCGAAATTTTTCCCCAAAGAGAAATTGAGAAACATAACTGTTGCAATGAATCGCATCCCAAGGATTTTTCTTGATATTGTTAATATCAAGTTCGACCTTCTTTTCTTTGAAAAGACGATAAACTCTTTAAGTTTTTCCTCGAAATCAGGATCATCCTCGTGAATATTATTGGGTGGTCCTGATGCCTCTGTGTTTTATTTTTAGGAAGTGTTCACATATCTTCAAATAAAAACTCCTGCTCTTTAAATGACCATACTTCAAATACTTTGAGTTTTTGTACCCAATTTCTATTGCCAATTGAATTTCAGGTGTTGTGTATACACCTTCAATAGCGCGTTCATTCTCATCATGATTGCAATTCTCACAACCTAACTCGGCACATTTAACACAAAGAGGGAACATTAGTTTCTTTTTAGTTCTTTCAGCGAGGACAGGGATGTACAAATCTTGTGGAGGCAAGATCTTAACATATGCAACTCCGAAATATTTGTCATTGAGTCCATTCTTAAATGATTCAATATCAGGGACTTTATCACCAACTAGTTTTTCAGGTGGACACGGCAGGATAACTTTCATTCGTTTCTGACATAAGGATAAGCGAGTGTAGTCCAAATACAATGATCTTTTGACCTTAGTTGGGGGGTTACGTAATGTACGAAGGGTTCAGTACGACCTCCAAACAATGAATTGTCTATTATGAGTCTGTTGTTAACAACATCATTACTAATACGTTGAACATATTCTTTAATAGTTATATTTTCATCGATATGGTCTGGATCTTGAATAATTTCTTCTTTTTGCTTTTTCCATTCACATTCCCATATGCGTATGACATTAAATCCATTTTCTCTATACATCTCCTCTTGTCTCAAGGTGAGAGTATAACGATCTACAGACGATACGTTGTGGAGCGTTCCTTTCCCATTATTACAGTCTTTATGACCATGCCATGCACAACCATGATATAAAAATGCTGTTTTTACTCCGTTTACATACCCGAACCCGTCAGGGTAAAGCCATTTATTTTTTATTTTAAAAGCCTTCTCTCCGCCATTTCGAGCATGTCTTATATTGGTATTGTGTAATTTTTCCTGATACAAAAGCCAACGAATTGCTTCATAGGTGAAGGGTTTTGGATTTTCTCGACCTAGAATGGTGATTTTATCTTCAGGCATAAACACGTTTTTATAAATAGAGAAACACAAGGACGCAATCGTTGAACAAGTAGCAAGACAGTCTATATCAAAGGCATTAATGAAACTTGATCTGAACTTTTCAAAACATTTTCTTAATATATTAACATCTTGAGCACAATATTTTTTACATTCTTCAAAAATATCGTATTCTTTATTTTGAAAACTATTGTAGTAATCTTCAAAATCTTGTTTTTCATTAGACGACATGTTTTCAGTCTCAAAGAATTTCTTATCAGGAATAGGTCCTTTATAATGCAAAGTTTCTTCATTTAAAAACGAATAGGGAAAGAAGCCCTTGGTAAAGCTTTTATCATCAATACCCATGCATTTGGGCATGTTTTTCAGAGCACATGGGGTGAAAAGTAAAGTATCCCTAAAGACTATATTTCCATTAGATCCCATTGAAAT
>JABUQX010052914.1:22500-25239 GCA_015478945.1 Trachelipus rathkii
CCTGAAAAATAATAATAAAAATAATACCAGCATTCCAGAAAAATAATAAAACATTCCAGTATTCCAGATTTTCCAGATTCCAGGTTCCTGGAATCCTACCCGGATTCCAGTACCTGCAGTGTCACGTGTTAGCTAAAACTCCAATAGAAAGAGCGCAAGAGTTGCCAAAAGCTGCATTTTAATTTTTAATTTTAATTTAATTTTTTTTTTTAAGGCTCGAGCCGATGGTGGGACAGAGGGGGGACGAAGTCCCCCCCGTCGTCCCCCGCTGAGGCCGAGAGACCCTGACTCTTTCCATCGTTGCGATTTAATCTTGGGTATTCCTTTAGTTAAAAAAAAAATGTTTTTGGTAACTCTGACGCTCTATTGCCTTGAAATAATCGAAAAAATCGATTACATCGTTCGTTCGATATATATCGGTTAACTTCCTTTTAAAGGACAAGTTCATATATATATATATATATATATATATATATATATATATATATATATATATATATATATATATATATATATATATATATATATATATATATATATATATATAAATATATATATATATATATATATATATATATATATATATATATATATATATATATATATATATATATATATATATATATATATATATATATATATATATATATATATATATATATATATATATATATATATATATATATATATATATATATATATATATATATATATATATATATATATATATATATATATATATATATATATATATATAAAAAGAATATATATATATATATATATATATATATATATATATATATATATATATATATATATATATATATATATATATATATATATATACAAAGGTGGGCACCGTTAATGAGAAAGTTAACGCCGTTAATCCTTAATCGTTAACCAAAAATATTAACGGCGTTAATCATTAAAGCGTTTATCGGTAAAGAATGTAACGGAAGTTAACGTTAATCGTTAACGTTAACCGTCTTCAAAATATGTAGGAATAGTAATAATAATTGTTAATTTTCTTTTATTTTTCCCAAATATTTATAAAGATTGCAAGAAATAATAATAATAATAATAATAATAATAATAATAATAATATAATAATAATAATAATAATAATAATAATAATAATAATAATAATAATAATAATAATAATAATAATAATAATAATAATAATAATAATAATATCCGTAACAATATTAATGATATTAAGCTTATCAGACTTAAATAATTTAGGCTTTGACTTAGTGTCTTAGCAGATACTTTTGCAGCTTGCCAAAGAATACTTTCAAAGCGTAAATACCTTAATTAATAATAGTATATTATTGTAAAAATAATAGGATATACCAACTTAGTTTTAATACAAATATGTATATTTATTTTTAATTACAACGCTTATTAGGGCTTTCTTATATTTTTCACAGTCACAAAAGAAGCAAGTTCAAGTAACGAACGAAAGAAGTTAATGACTCATTGAACGGGCAACAGTCACTATCTTTTTTTTCTTCAGCGAACCAATAAGAAAGGAGAATACAGCATAAGAAAAACATGTTAAGCATTACTAAACGGGATAATAACCGTGTAAGAATAAACATATTTTGAGCCATTGAGAGGAGCATTTAGGAAATTTTGAGAAAAAAAAAGTTTGTCTGTTGTCGAAATCGAGCCTAATTCAATTTAAAATCTGATGAGAAAATATTTTATAAACTCGTAATTTAAGGTAACGGTTAACGGATGTAGGGGAAAATTTTAACTCGTTAACGTTAATTCACAAATGCAACTCGTTAATAGTCCGTTAATTCTTTCGAAATTAACGTTAAAAGTTAAAGAAAAAATTAATGAGTTAATTAACGGATTAACGCTTTAACGCGTTAATGCCCACCTTTGTATATATATATATATATATATATATATATATATATATATATATATATATATATATATATATATATATATATATATATATATATATATATATATATATATATATATATATATATATATATATATATATATATATATATATATATATATATATATATATATATATGACCTTGAACTTAAAAAAATTTAATATTGAATTTAACCATTCTAATTTACTCTACATAAAATAGCAGTTTCCTGTATTCAATAAAGTGAAAGTGAAAGCGAAGTAGAGAGAAGCTCAAAAGTAAAAAGAAAGACTCATTTTCTCTTTAACTTTCCATTTTATTTTTGGAAACGAAAACTATTTTCTGCTTTCACATATACTTATTAAGCAATACCTACATACGAACAGTAAACAGGAAATTCATTTCTTGAACTAAATAAACTTTCACACAACTGGTATTGGACATAATATTGACCTTAAAAATATTCAAAGAAATTTTAGTCTTTCATATTTGGCCTAAATATTTATATTTTAATGAAACTAAAATAAAAAGAAGAAAGCAAAGACATCAAAAGGAGTAAAGATCAAAAAGTTAAAAGTAAAAGGGCTTTTCGATCTCGTATTTAGTTTTCACAAAATTTATTTTCATTTTTAATTTTAGATATAAAGGATCTTTGGGAGATTTTTAACAATAATAATAATTAATTAATAACAGAATAAATATCTCTCTCTCTCTGGATTTTTAATTTTAAAAATAAAGGATCTTTGAGAGATTTTTAACAATAATATTTAATTAATAACAATAAATCTCTCTCTCTCTCTCTTCTCTCTCTCTCTCTCTCTCTCTCTCTATATATATATAT
>JABUQX010052915.1:0-5000 GCA_015478945.1 Trachelipus rathkii
CGCAGGGATGAACGGAAATCAAAAATCCCCTCCCTGCTGTTGAAATACAAGAGTGTTAAAAATATTTTTCAAGTTTCAATTCAACATCTTGTATAGCAAATTTCTTTTTATTAAAAAAACTTGAAGCCAGACATCAATGTGAATTTAATGAAATGAATGAATGCCTGAAGTGTTTTACCCCTAGTATCTGCATGATAAATAGTTGTATTTGCACAATAATGTTAAGCTTTGATTTTCATTAAATTATTCATTTAAACTTCGCAAATAATGTACAAAAATTAGAGATTTCATTTTGGTTTTCATTCGCACATAAAATGCAGTCTAAATAGTTAACCGTGATATGCCTTAATATACAGCGAATATTGATACAATATTAAAGGCTTAACTTCTTTTTATTCTAAAATTAGTCCCTAAAAATTTTCTTCTGAAATAGAGAATTATTGTAAGAAGAATATAAAAGAATTGCAAATAATAATAATATAATATATATAATAATATAATAATAATAATAAAATAATAATATAATATAAGAATATCAATAATAATAATAACTAATATAATAAATGCATAATAATAATATCATTAATAATAATATAGATTATAATAAATAATAATATAATAATAAAAATAATATAATAATAATAATAATAAATAATATATAATAATATTATAAAAATATAAAATAATAAAATAATAAATGCATAATAAAAAATAATAATAATAATAATAATAATAATAATAATAATAATAATAATAATAATAATAATAATAATAATAATAATAATAATAATAATAATAATAATGAATATATTTTAAACCGGGTATGAATAACTTATAGAATGGAAGGAAAATAGCAATTGAAAATCAATGATGTAACTCTTTGTAACATTGTTATTAATTATAATATTGATTACTAAAAATTACAATCAATATTAACGATGAAAGCTTTATCAATAATTTACAGGCTTAGTAATAGCAACTTAATGATTTTGATGGTTGAATAGTAACAGAAATATCGATGATGGATATATATATATATATATATATATATATTATATATATTATAATATATAATTATTAATTTAATATATATATAATAGAATAATATATTATATATATAATATATATATATTATTAATATATATATTATATATTTGAATATATTTGTTGGAGCTTGATAAATGGAAAAACTATATATAATTTAGAATAATAATATATTAGAAGTCCTTTGACTAAAAACTTACAATTTTATATATTAATTATATACTTTATATATATAATATATTATATATATATATGATATATATATTATATTATTATATTTATATAATCATATAAATATATATATAATATATATATAAATATCAGTAATATATATATAATATTCTATAATGATATATAAACCATAATGACAGTAATACTAATAACATATATATATATATATTATCTATATATATATACTATATTTATACCTTATATATAATTATATATAATATCTTTATGCAGATGCATGTTACCAGTGGTGCCGGTTGCCATCACATGCGGAAGCACACTTCATAGCCAAACTTTACCGGCTAGCCAGCAACGACAGTCGACATCTGACCACGTCTGATCGGCACTTCTTGTGAAATATTTTGAAAACCGAACCGCTGAAAGATTCTCATATTTACTTCATTAAAATAAGTTTTTAATTACTGATTAATAAATATGGTGGAGATATTATAATAATAATAATATATAATAATATGATATATAATAATAATAAGTATAAACATAATAATAATAATAATAATAAGTAGATAAATAAAGAGATTTAAAGTTATTTATTTAATATTTTTCTTGTAAAAGAGAAAAAATATTGAAAATCTGCCTTTAGCACAGTCATTCAACTCCTTTCTAAATATATATGTTGCTAATAAATTCACAACATTTCGGTGAGTACATTTATGTTATATATATATATATATATAATATATATATATAATATATATTAATATATATATAATATAATATATATTATAGTATAATATATAATATATATATATATATAAATAATATATATTATATATATATAATACTATATATATATAAATATATATATATAATAATATTATATATACATAAGTAGCTATATATAGTATATATACTAAATATGATATTATATAAATTGATAGTGATCTTCAGGATGACCATATTCATGCAGAAGTGTCGCCAGATTACAGTTAACTCCGACGTATTTACCCCCGCCTTCATGATTTTTATCTCATCACGTATTAAAAAACGTTTTAAAAACTGGGAACGGTAAATTGAGAAACTAAAATGAGCTTTTAGAATCGAATAAAGTTCCCTACTGGCTTAAAAATGTATGAGAGATTGAAAAACGCCATTTTGGTGTGAATAGACATAATAGTATAACGAAAAGTTAAGACTCGAGCAATTGAAGATGCGTTTGCGGATCAGTTTTTTCTTTATCTTTTGCGTTGAAGATTATTAATACTACTTACTATACTACTACTCTACTACTACTAATAATAATAATGAATCAATAATAAGAATCAATAATAATAATAATAATAATAATAATAATAATAATATATAATAATCTATAAATAAATAATAATAAAATAATAATAAAAATGATAAAATGATAATAATAATAATAATAATGATAATAATAATATAAATAATAATAATAAAAGATAAATCAATTAATAATAATATAATAATAATAATAATTAATAATAATAATAAATATAAAAAATATAAATTATATAAATAAATATTATAAATTATTTATTAAAGAAATTAAATAAATAAATTTTAAATTATAATTTAAAATAGTATATTTCATATTTTTCTAATAAATTATAATATATAATATATATATATTTATAATATATATATTATGTATATATTGATATATATATATATATATATATTATACTATAGGCGCTAATATAGCGCTATATATAGATATATAATATTAGATATATAATATATATAATATATATATATAATATATATATATAATATATATATTTATTTATAGTAGCCTATAATATACGGTTTAATACTAGCCTATATATATATATCTATATATATATATAATATATATAATATAGTATATTATACTATAATATAATATAATATATATATATAGAAGTATATATAATAATATACGTATATATATAAATGATATATAGTATATATATATGTATATAATGTATATAATAATATATATATCATATATATATTATTATATATCACATAGATATATATATATATATATAAAATATATATAATATAAATTATAATATAATTATATATATATGATAAATATATATATAGTATAAAATATATATATATATATATATAAATATAATATATATATATATATATATATTATATATATATATTATATATATATCATATATTATATTATATATATATATTATATATATATATTATATATAGATAATTTTATACATATAAATATATTATTATAATAATATATTTATATATTAATATATATATATACTATATATATAATATATATATATATATATATAATTATATTATAAATATATATATATATATATATATATTATATATATATTGAGTTCTAGAGTCTCCGTGTCCCCATGGGATTTTTACGCACCTACCTAAAATTACGTTTGGAACACTCGATTTATTTTTATTGTCAGATTTGAAATTATTAAAATAAGATTAGCAGAACTAATTAAAAATTTTTGCTTGTTTGCTCTCTCAAAGTAGTACAAAAAGATTAAGTCTTTATAGTTCTTAAGACTGAGTTATATAAATTTTTAATACCACTAAAACTGTTAAAAATATTTAAAGTAAGTTTTGACATAATTCTCTGTTAAGTCTGCTGTCCAAACAATCAATGCTGGTTTAAACAAATTATTGTAACTCAGTATAAAACAACCTTCTATACGACTTCTTTCATAGATCCAGTCAAATTTTTTCGCCGTCTGCCTTATTAGTTCTATCCGTAGATCTTTCTCTTTTCTTCTTTTTTTCCATTTTACTGTTTTAATATGTCACCTCCAATGACAGTCGGACAATAATATTTATTAAGTATAATACTAACTAAATATATATGATATATATAATAATAATTATGAAATATTATATTAAGGACAGCATGTTATTATGTTATTAATTATTATATATATATAGTAATATATATAATTATATTATATGTATATATATATTACGATATATATATATATATAATATATATATATATAAGCTAAATTTTACCATTGATAATGATTAACCATCGTAAATAATTAAAAAGTTGGATCACTATAGAAATATTACCCCTTCCACTTCGTCGACCTCCATTCCCTTCATCACCTTCCCCTCTATCCCCTTTATCGCTCTCATCATAAACACAGCACACATCACACAACACACACAACACACACCTACACACACACCTACACACACACACCTACACACACACACGCTATCTCCCCCCATCTTCCCCCTATCCCCTCATCGGAAGTCAAAATTCGGCCTCTGAAGAAAGAAAACTTTTTATTTAGTTTGTGAAAATTTTCTAACATCGCAAACACTGTTAAAAAGATTTAAACAAAAAATGATAAAAAAATAATAATAAATAAATAGGAAAAGTTTCGAGAAATTAAGAAAATAAATGAAATTAAAATTTGGTCCATAAACCTTTTTAAATATATATAGTATATATATATATATATATTATATATATAAAATTACTATATTTAATAATATATATATATGATATATAATATATGATATACTATATATATTATTATATAATATTATTGTATATATAATTAATATATATTTCTATACTATATATATATATATTATATTATATTATATATATATATATAATTATATATATATATACTATATATTATATTATTATATATATAATATACTATATTATAATAAAAAAAGTATGAACCAAATTTTACATTGGCCCTGGTGCT
>JABUQX010052915.1:10000-36428 GCA_015478945.1 Trachelipus rathkii
AAATTTTTTATCAGCTGCTTGCTGAACATACAATCATTCTCTGTTTCTTTTGTCTGGTTATAAGTCCGGTTTCTATTATTTCTATTGACATAGTCAGTCCACCAACCAAAAGACTATATAGTGAATGTGTTTAGGATATATTATATTTTGTTGTTGAATGCTTACTAGTTCTCTGTATTTTTAAAGTATTACGAAGTGACTTTACACATCTAAGCAATTATATTATATTATTATCGAACCTCGTTCATCTTGATTTTATCCATTTGATGATGCCTCCTCATCTCTGCTCTCTCTCTCTTTCTCTCATCTCTTCTCTCTCTCTCTCCTTCTCTCTCTCTCTCTCTCTCTCTCTCTCTCTCGCCTCTCTTCCTCTCTCTCTGCACAAATATGTCATACTTATATCGTTTTTATATAAGTCTCCTCCTCTCTCCTCTCCTGTCTCTCTCTCTCTCTCTCTCTCTCTCTCTCTCTCGTCTCTCTCATCTCTCTTCGTCATCTCTCCTCTCTCCTCGTCTGCATTCTCCTCCTTCTCTCTTCATCTCTGCTACAATACTGCATACTGTAAGATATCTTTAATTTTATATAATCTTCTCTCATTCTCTCTCTCTCTCTGTCCTCTCTCCTCCTCTCCTCCTCACGCTGCTGCTCGTAAACGTCTCTCTCTCCTCTCTCTCTCTCTCATCGGCAGGAGGCGTTGCAATCTGTTATGAATAGTCTCTCTCTCTCTCTCTCTCTCTCCTCTCTCTCTCTCTTCCTTCTCTCTCTCTCCTCTCTCCCTCTCTCTCTCTCGCTCTCTCCCTCCCTCTCTCTCTTTCTACTCCCGTCTCTAACCAAATAATATTGCCAACTTAATATCTTCAATTTATTAGTATAATCTCCTCTCTCTCCTCCTCTTCTCTCTCTCTCCTCCCTCGTTCGTCGTTCCTCTCCCGCCTCTCCTCCTTCTCTCCAGTTCTCTCTCTCTCTCATCTCTCCTCTCTCCTCTCTCTCTCCTCCATTCATTTCTACAGGAAAAATAAAAAAAAAAAACCTTGAATATCCTCGTTCCTTTTTTTCAATTTTAAAGCGTGCACAGAAAAGCCGCAAAGTTGGTCAATTTTTTTGTTTCCATGTAAAGATGCTTTATGAAATAAAACAAAAGAATTTACAATCTGAAAAATCTTTTTGATTATTAATTATAAAACAAGAATAACACCGGGTAAAAAAAAAATCAACATAGCAAATACATTCGCAACCTCATCCATTTCGATACACTGTTGCTTACATATAAAACTATTTCTTATACATCTATCGGCTTAAACAAGACCTTTCCAGTGAAATATATTGAATATCAGGATGAAATCGAAATTGCTATATGGGCTATAAATTCACTTCTTACAAGCACATCGCTAGATTTCATGTCGTGATTATTTTAAAGTGTTTTCGGCAACTTCGGGATAGAGCTTATGAGTGTAAATCCATATAGTCCCCAAAGTAATTGAGTAATGGAGATTATTAAATTCTAGAAGAATGAATGAAAGAATATATATTTTCAAGATAGAAAACTTAAATAGAACGAGGTATCTGTTAGTGCGTAGCTGACAATATATATGAAGAAAAAAGCGGTGAGGTATTTCAGACCGTACCCAGTAGTTAAATTCACAGAAAATAATATTTTCAGCAAAAAAATGAGAACAAACGGAAATTGAAAATCTGTGAATTTTTTATTTGTTTGTCAAAAAAAAAAAAAATTGGAAAAAATAATGATATTGAGATATGCTATCTTTTTAGGTGTCCGTGGTATTTAATTCAAAATTTTGGGAAAATTTCAAAATTATTATAGAAGTTCTAATATTAATTACCATTGTAAATTTATACTTCTACCGTGTAAGCCCTAAGCTATGGCTTTTTTTCCTATTTTTTAAATTAACTCTTCCGAGTCTCAGAACATCGAGAGACAACAACAGGACTTTAATTTCGTATTTTCCTTAAGATTATATTAATGAGAGTAAGGTGATAATTAGAATTAATTAATATACTTTTGATGAATAGTGTCTATTTATGCTGGAAAATTAATTTGTTATAACGTAAAGGACGCTGGTGTTAAATAAATCCAAGAGAACAGGTCGCCAAAACGTTTAAATTAATATTGCAATTATGAAAAACTTTTATTAAAATCAATAATCAACATTAATTTTGGTGAAGATATTAATATTACAAAAATTTTGAAATATGTAACAAATGGAAAGTGAATAAATATCATTTTTATTGCTTATATTAAGTTTAAGAGTCTAAACTTAAACATCACTCATATGCAGATTGTTTGGGTGACCTTATCAGGGATAAAGTCCTAGCTTATATTTTATGTATGTTATTTGTTTCTACCTTAATTGAGGTCTAGTGACAATTTACTCCTTTCTGGTAGATCCCTCACAGTCCTTAACAAAGTCCTCTGCCTCTTCTTTACACGAGTTAGGTACAGTTTTATCGCTTGCCTAGAACAGTCTCCGCCTGTTAAAACATCAATACTTTTTTTTATTATTTCCATTACGATTCTTTTTATGCACAGCTTAACGTATCAAAAGCTGTTTGAACTCTGGCCAGCCGACTCATATCTCACTTATTCCGTTAAATCAAAGTACGGTTTGCTCGAATATGCATCCATGATGGCGTGTCTCTGTCTTCACTATGGATTAGGGGGCGGAATCTTAGTTCTTTTTCCGAACCACTGCATTTTGTATTTCAATGCCTATGATAGCATAAGTAGTGTTAGGTCTACTGTGTATTAACGCATCCACCTTCCTCCTAGAATTATTCGTATCAACTTTTAATCTTGAATCCTTCCACCTTCCTCTTTCAGTGATTGACACTCGCTTCAGCCCCGAATTATTGTTTCTTATCCAACATCCACCCGCTGTTTATCCCCCCTTGTCTTCTTAAATATTTATTGAGTGCATTTACACACATTGATCTCTCCTACTTGCACTCGCATTCCACTTCTCATAACTGTACGAGTGCTGCTTCTAGCTCTGACTTTAATATAAGATCCATTAGATTTTGTTAAAAGTTTCTCCTGAAAACGCGAGGAAGGCTAAAATATCCTACGAACTTTTCTTTTAGGTATTTTAAGGTGAAATTTGTTTCCTGTTCTTGTCATGTCACGTGAATTAGAGTATAATTAAAAAAAAGAGCGGATTCAGGCTAACAAATTCAAATTGCTCTAAGAGTAATTGAAATGTACTCCAATCATACAAGGTTGTACTATTAATACCCCCGAATATATAATTATTTGAACCGAAATATGTAAATGAGTTAAAATAAAACGGTTCCTTGCATCTAATAATGACTGCGCAAAAGGATTGCATTATAATCACATCTTCACTACTGATTCGTACCTAATATTCCTTATGTAGAACCACATATTACAACAAAATACAAATAACCAGGCTGTTACAATTAATACATACTCTAATCGATCTTGTAATATTAAGCACTAAATTGCTAAAACTAACTACATAATAACCTACTACTACCCTCATCTACACCTACCCATACTCTACATCGCTAATACATACTACCCCCCCCTAGCTAATATATACTACTATACTATATATATATATATATATTATTATATATATATATATATATATATATATAATATAATATTCCGTTATCTATATACTATAATAAAATTGTCACAGCTACCTTTCGAACATCCACTTCTATCCAATATAATTCTGCATATGTTCTTTTTCATCCAATTTAACATAGCATAAATATTGAAATATACCAGATATCTTCCGTTCATCTTTCCGCGACTTCCAAACCGACGGATTTAACACTGCGGAATGCCCTCACCTACTATCATCTTTATTTATTACATTATATTTCAATTCACACGAATGCAAATATGCTACATACTCAAATTATTCATAATTTCTATCTTATAATATTGCATATATATATACTACCATTATATTAGTATTAGTATAATAACTTAAAATACTTATAGTATTATTATATATTCATATCCTATATATATTTATATTCTATCCCTTACAGATTATTCATAGCCCCCCTCCCACTATAATATAATTAGTTGGGAAATGATTTCCTTGAGTTTATTTTTTCCTTTTTTTATTAAGTCATATAATGGTTTCCTAACTATTGCAAGATTCCCATCATCGTCATTTGATACTTTCAACAAATAAATATAAAAAATGAAGAATTTAAAAATTTACAAAAGAATTAATTTGACATCTCAAGTATAAGCCATCACATCAATTATAACAGAAACGGAAATAGACTTTCGATTAGAAAACGATTGTAATTATAATTTTATAAGCTTTGAGACAAAGGCATCTTTTATTTTCTACGACGTGAACATGTGACTCCTCATCATTCATTGATATATCATTGAGAGAAATATATGCTTGATTAAAAAAGATTTTTATTCCCAAAAATATTTTATTTGAAAATTACAGATTAAACCAAAAGCCAAAGACAAATTGCATATGAATAATATTAAAAATTATTAAAAAAAAAGATTCGGCACAACGAACCATTGAAAGTAATTGGGATTTTATAATTGAAACAAGTTCTTTATATATACTTAATTCCCCAGTCATATCATTTTGAAGATTCTGTAAAAAATTAGTCTTCTCAATTATTTATGATAATAAACCCCCCCACCATACTGAATAGCCTATCCTATCCGATACCATTTTCAATTGCTCACATAATAACTTATCTACTCATCTTAAGTCGCCAATTCTTTACCCCCAACATCCCTACCTGATTTATTTCTCATTCTCTTTAATAAACATTTAAAGTCGTTGGATATAGTATACACTTCCATCCCCCCTCACACCTCATTTTCATTCCCTCACGCCCGTCACCCCCACTATCTCTAGCGCCACAATCTCTTTTAATATTCCGCATCTAACTTTTATTTACTTGTCACGAAAAACTCCTGTTAGACACATCACCATAGAGCTCCTACAAGACCAGGGAAGATCCTCTCCTTGCATCTGGCCTGCGAACGCAGGCCATGTCTTTCACCCACCCCTATAAAAAATGGACCATCACATTGGACAATATTATACCGCCCGATTTTGCACTATATACCCCCCCCCCACCCCACACCCACAACATGGCTAGCTTATCTTTCTTTGCTCCCTCTAACACACGCTGATCCATACTCCGCGGTGTTTCTTCTGTGACCATTGTAAGTCACTTCTTACCTCAGACATTCTTACTCAATTTTTTCAAAATTCATTCTGAATATTCATGTTTTGTGACCAATTCTGAACCGAACTGTCAGAATCTTTTGACAAAATGTATTATAACTTGCACTATGTCATAGATAGGTCATTTATAAGGATTTTCAGGACTCTTGACTAAGTTTACGTTTTCTCTCGCTCACTACCACCCAACTTTCCCACCATTTTTTTTTTTCTTCTTCCTGAAATTTCTGAAAATCGAAAAATTCGCGCACATACATTATCCTTTATTTCTGTTAAAATGTTAGTAATGTATTCAACAATTTCTAACTTTCTTCTCACTTTTGTTTTAGCAACGCAATGCAATATATATATTGAAGATTTTTTACTCTCTACATAAGAAATTTTCTTTAAAATTATCAACAGCTTTTCCCACATTTTCTGTTGATGAAGAGAACCAATAAGAACAAATTAAACAATTTCTAAATACTAAAGAAATAACCTGCAATGTAACAACTCATGCGGAGACTTTGGTATGTTCTGAAATTTCTATCATTAGCCAGAAAAAAAAAGTTTATCGCAATTTACTTTATTTCAAAATAATAAAAAAATGGTTTGGAATTGGTGGACAACGCTTAGCACAAACTCAAAAAATCGAAAAAGTAATTCTCTACTATTTTAGATAATGGATATTATTGCTATTATTCATGGAGGTTGAAGTCATTTTGTAAAAAACTCTGGAAGTTGCCTCCAAATATGTTAAGAACAGTGTATTTTCATGATTTTTGAAAAATTGAAAAATTCTGAAAGAATACTACGTCACAGAAAAACACCCCGAATCAACGTTTTAGAGGGCAAAAAAAGCTACATTTTGTTGGTTTATATAGGTCAAAATTGTGAAAATTCGATTTTAATGTCATTTTTAGGTGGGTGAAAATGGGGGCCAGCCCCAGCCCAAAATTGGATCTTGCTTAAATATTGACATGCTAAATTTTTTTTGTCAGGAAAAATATTTAAGCATTCACATAGAGTCATAGACCAACCAACATGAATGGAAAGGATTTCATTCCTATTATTTGAATAGTTCTTTTACTTGCATTTTTTTTCCCACTTTCGCATTTTCCCGCTTCTTAACTTCTTCCAAGAGTCCATAATATTCTAAATGACATAACGTTTACGACGTTTTTTACCTTCCAAATTGACAGCGTAAGCCACACCCACGAAGAATCATTCCAACAAATTTCAAGCAAATTTTCACTTTATTTATTTTAAATTCAAAACTTCAATTTTTAAATATCTGTATTAGGCCTTAAACTCTATATAAAATATAATTTCTCCAAATGCCAACATCATCCGTCTTATGTTATAATTTGCTTTTCAACCTCAGTCTCCTATTTCCTTTTTGTTCACTAATTTTAGCTCATTCACGACTAATTTACCAAAAATATTCATTAATAAAATTCAAAAAACTTTAAACTAATCTTTTTCACCATTATCAATTTTTACATGAAATGTACTCCTAGAATTCAAACTTAGAAATAAAACTACATTAATTAGACATTTAATATGTTTTAATGAACCTCAGCAACCATAAACACCAACCATAAAGATATGGTAACATATAACAAATATTTTAATTTCTATAATATCGTTATTTTAGCTTGAATACACTCATCTATTTCAATATTAGAAGATTCTTCTTATTTCTTCTTTTCACTCTCATCCATTCTTACTCGATGAACTTTAACATCTTTCATTTTAGAGGTCTTCCTCGCCGTTCTTGTGTAGAGTGTATATAAAATTACTCGAGTCTTCATGATCAATTTGTTCATTCATCAATTTTGAAATTTCTAAGTGAGAGAGAAATTTCTTGGATTGTTATGTAATTTTGGTGCTTGAAACTGGTCATATATGTGGTTGCATATTTTGGCTACTCTTTCAATCATTACTGTTTTTACGTGAGGGGTTTCTATGAATGAGCAGAATGCAATAAAGATATGATTTTCTTTGTAATGGAAATATACATTTCATATTCTTTCCTCTGTGTTTCCTTGTTGCTCATAGTTGTAAGGATCTGGGTTATCAATAAACTATAAAAACTCAAATTACATACATTTCATTCAAAAATTATACAAAATCTGTTCTAGACAACACTAATAAAGTTCACCCTAGAGAACACATTAATCTTTCTAGAGCTCTTCTTCCCGTCTTTCCTTGCACGTTTCTTAAAATATCAGATATTAATATTCTCTTCTATTCGTTTCTTTCAAAAGCACCACAGACCTCTTACATTCATCTCAAACTGAAACTCATCAGCGTAATATTTGTAACTAATTCAGATGCAATTTCTTCTCCACCTCTTTCCAACTCGATTATTGCTAGAATCTAGTTTCTCCCAAATATGTGATTTATGTATTCTCTGAGCTTAATACTAAGAAGGTCCTGACCAGTGATAAAAAAAAAACGTTTTTAAATCGTGTTTATTTGCCAAAAAAAAAAATTTTATGCTCTTTTTGCCAGTTTAGTGGTTTTATAAATTACAATTCTTCTGATTATTTTCTACTCAAGTTATTTTCAGATTTAGAATGGTTATGTTAAATCTATCTTTCGGTCTATGATTTTCATGATAAGGATAAAAAAAAGTTATTCCAAAATGACTTTTTTTTAAAAAAAATCGGAAATGAGGATAAATTTTTTCTACAAAATCGATTTTAAATTTTAATGCAGATTTTTAAATGATTTGACGAGTTCTTTCCTTTGACGTTTGTTCCATCAAATTCCGACCACAAATAAACTTTAAAAAAAATTAAAAAACGGTTTTGTGGAGTGAATTTAAAAAAATTAAAAAATAAAGAAATTAAAAACCGATCGCATCTCTAGTTCTAATAGTTTTCAAAATTAAAATAAAACACTTTTAAATACTTGGTCGCATATCTAGTTCTGACCCTATCTTTCTAACAGCTTTCAAAGCTTGAGCTTTTGAGTTAGCACTCTACTTGGGTAAACTCTTTTGGTGATTCATTTCTCTATTGATGCAAGTGTTTGTCCATACAACCTGTGCATAAACTAAATTTTGTAAATTTTAAGCTATTTTCTTTCTAAAGATTTCGAATTCTTCCTTAATGGAAGATTTTTCTAATCTCTTATCAAATCGTTAAAGTTAAAAATCATAATGAGATGACATAAGAAACTATAATGCACGTAGGAGAAGAAAAATATATTAGAGAAGCAAAATAAAATTAACGGCTTATTCGAGCTTTGATGATTAAATTTTTATGATACATTATAAGATGCATTCTAAGTGGTAAATTTCAAAGAGGGAACAAAATTACCGGAATTAACATTGTGTTTTAGAGAAATAGTTGTAAAGTATTAGATTGTGTGCATATATACTAGAAGATAGAATTAAAATTATAAGATTTAGTAATAGGAGTTGATAAGATTATATTTTTGAAATTTGAGAAGATTTGTATAGGAGTTTGGAAATAATAATTACTCGTTTCTGAATTTGCTCCAAACAAATTTAAGCTATTTAAACTATAAGTTTTGGATAAACGGTTATGAATTATGTGTACTTTTTTTTACAAAAGATTTAAAATTGGTAACGTTTGAAAAAAGAAAATTTAAGGAAAGGAATATATGGGATTAGCTGCAAATATTTGTAAGTCAAAGTTATATGGAGAAAATAAAAAATTAGGAAACAAGAACTTGGGCAAAATGAGAGGTAATTTTTAAAGACTTAAAAGTTCATTCAATTCAGTTATTGTTCTAAGAAGTGGTCATCACACATGAATAACATAACATAGCATCGATTAACAATAATGATGGTGGTGGTATTCTATTTTTTTTTTAACTTATGTTAAAACAGCTAGAGGAAAGAAGTGATAAATAAATGGTATAACTCTGCTGAACAAACCTTTTCCATTTCGTTATTCAATTCTGAAGTGTTAAGGTTATTAGCTGACTCTCTCCTCTTACATCACCCCTTTTCGTTGAATTATGTAAAGATGACTACCTAGATGACAAAAACTTCAGAACACATCCGCAATATTAACAAAAGTTGCTTCGCTTGGCCATGTTTCAGTTGAAATCTTTACCAAATAAATTAAAGTAAATAAATAATAATACTAGTAATATAATAATATTTAGAAATTTTAAAAGCTTTTAATGAATCTTTTTGACAACTGTCAAATTAGTGTAGAGGTAGAAGCTTAAAAGTTTTCCATATCATTTATAATATCAAGAACTGGCTAAGGCCTGAAGGTAATAATCCATAACAGAATCGTTTTTAAAATAAAAAGTGATAATGCTAACTAATGCTCTGTAGAAACTTGTGCAGAGTTATTTCATGAATTGTAAGGCAATCTCTCATTAACTTCGACTGTGTTTAAAAATGAATGTTATTCACTTTTCAAACTATTCCAATACTGGACTCAAATGTACCATATATTATATATATATATAGTTGGGGATTTTTTGATTTAGAAGCTGTTAGTATATATACTATATTATTAATATATATAGTATAATTAATATATATATATATATAATTATATATTTATATATATATAATATATAATATATATATATATAGAGAGGAAGAGGAGAGAGAGAGAGGAGAGAGAGAGAAGAGAGTAGAGAGAGAAGAGAGAGGGAGAGAGGGAGAGAGAGAAAGCTGGCGGTATTACAGTGTAGCCATAGTTCCCCAAATATGATAGAAAGTTGGAAGACAACGAACAAGGGAAAAAGAAGTGAATTTTAGATTTCTGGTCATGATTAGGGTTGGGAAAAGCTCGTTACAAGCTCGTTTTTCCCGGAAAAAAAACACGCTTGCTCCCATGACAAAAAAAAAGACAAGTAAAATTTGTTTTTTTCGTTTATTTTTTTTCCATTAAGTTGTGAATTTACATGTTTGAACAATTATATTATAAAATATCTCTAATTTTGGGGAATTTTTTGGTTCAATTTCCTACAAGGTGGAAAGCCCTTGGAGTTTTCAAAATTTTTATGGTTTTCTATTTTTAATTTTCGTTTCATTCTGTTGAAACAAAATCTCTTTTGTTTGATGCTTAATGTATATCCATCATTGCAACAGTTTAGCATTTCCAGTAACATTTTTAATATAATTATTTAATCAGAAATTCGAAATGCCACGTGCAAAGTCTGTGATACTTTTAAGGAAATAAAGTAGCAAAGGCTGCATAGAATGTATTTTTGTTGTGTAGTACGTTGAATAGAACACATACTCGAATGGAGAGGTCCACATCGAAAATTGCAAAATATGATGACCAGATCAAATATAAAATATTATGACTGAACATCAAGATTAATGCGAAATCTTAGGGGTTGCATTGATGCATCTAATCTTAGCAGCAAATATCAGATTGGATATTATTGAATTGACATTGCATTCAGCCACCTATGCCTAGTAAAGAAAGACTCAAGTGTTTAGGTGAGATACAAACTCAAAAAAGCAGTCAATCAACAATACAATGTCATCAATTCATTATCAGTATTTTAAATCTAAGCTTCTTTTTATAAAAATAAAAAGTAAACTTGCCTGACTCATCTCTCCTTTCTGTGAGGAGAGGCAAGAGTCATAAGCAATATTACATTTAGAATGGGCAGAACCATCCTTATTCTCCGATCAAATCAAAATATACAATACTGGACAATGTCGTCTCAAATGTGAGTATTTTGAACGTATGTTATTACTTAGAGTATGTAAATAGCAGTTACAGAGCACAATCATTTTTTTGACGATTTTGATTTGAATAAGTTATCAGTAATCAATATGTAGGAATTTGGGGTGTTTGGCAATACAGTTATATTAATTCATGTTATCTTTCTGCCCTTTATAGGATCAGGCTGGCACCCTACTTGCAAAAGCAATATATTCATCAGGTTGCCCGTTACGATTGGTTGAGAATAAATTCTGGCAGAAGTTTTTATCTGTTTTAAGATCATCATTCAAGATTCCAAACAGAAAGCAAATTTCGCATCATTCCTAGAAAAAATATAAGAGAAACGTACTCAAATGCAAAAGAAGCTGTGGCGTTGACTATAAATGTTGCCATACTTTTGGATGGCTGGAACAATTAGGTATATTATTGTAATATTATTATTATATTATTATCTATATTATATATATTATATAATAATTATATTATTATATATATATATTATATATATATAATATATAAATATCAGTCGCACGAGGTCTTCCTCAGCATTCTCTCTGCGTCGCTGGATTCTCTTCTCTGTTACCATTCTTGTTGTAGCTGGCATCTTTTAGAGATCTCCACGATTCGGTCCATCTTTCTTCGGTCTACTTCGTTTCTTCAATTCGGTGTCATTCCATTTCTTAGTCGCTTCTATCATGGTTTGAATGGAACCGGATTGTCCTATATTCATTCTTCCACAGTAAATCTTAAGTATAATCTTTCTTCACTTACAGTTCTCTGATTACTTTGTCCTTATTCCTGTCTACTCTGCTTTTAAAGTCATTGCTCTCAGGACCCTTATTTCTGCCGCTTGTTTCTACTCTCCTTCCTTCTCGTAGTAGTCCACGTTTACAAGATCATAAGAAGCGTTGGAGTCCATATACTTTGGAATTGATTACTTTTTTAACCTCTTCAACATTCCGTCCTTCATCAATGGGTATAGTTCTTTCAAGCTTTTTGCATATTTTTTTTACTCTCTCTCTCTCTCATTCCCCCTCCCTCTTGGAAAAAAACATCCACCTAAATATACGCTGGAATTCCACCTGCTTCACCTCTCTTCCCACATCATCCTCATCGCTTTATCGTTTCCTCCGTTACCCATGAATTTTGTCTTATAGTACATTCAATCTATCCATCCGTGCTATCCAACTCTCCGAAACACCACCTTTACAGTATCGTTATTTCTCCTTCCTCACTCAACATGGTATGTCGTGCGCATAAGCCAATTATTTCCATCCAAAATCCTAATCATTCCACTTTACTTATACAGTTAATATAGTGAACAATATATGCAGATATCCCTACCCTGTTTAATCTGTTTATTTAAAAAATATCGTTTTCACACTCGTTCTGATGTTACATTAATAAACTATTGTAGTTGTTGGTAGGATTCTATTGCTTTCTTTCAGTCTAAACCCAATTAATATAGATTTCTTCCATTACTCTCCATAGTCTTTCCCCCTTGGTACAGAATCAAAATCTTTGCCAGATTCATAACGCAACCATAAAATCTTGCGTATTCTACATCTTTTCCCATAAGCACCTTAGTGTAAAACAGAAGATCTGTGTGTCCCTGCCTCCTTTGTTTCTTACCTGTTGTTCCTCCCACCAGTATCGCTTCACAATACTCAAATTCTATCCATATTCTTTCGAGATTTTTGGTAGATGGTGCATAAATGAATTATATATATGTATATAATAAATTAATATATATTGATATAATATATTATTTATATATAACTATATATATATATATATAATTATATATATAATATATATATATATACATATATATAATTAAGTTTAAAGATAATGTTAGTACAACAGAGTGACAATTTCCGAGTTCGTTTATTAAACATACAAAAAATGGAATAACTGTATAAGAACCAAGAAAAATTTAAATTCCAATTAGGTTTTCTCAGTCTATAAGAAAAACGTTTTGTAATCTCCAATCTGATATCTAAATTATTCCTGAGTCGCAGATGGACTCCTCAAATATAAATGATCAATTCTATTCAGTAAGTAATATTCATTCCAATAAATAATGTTCTTATCCAGATGAAGTCTGTTCTCAATGTAGACTCTTCTTCAATCATATGTATAGTTCCAATAAGTCTTTCGAAGTGTATAATACTTTCCTTCAAAATGTCTAATAATCTCTCTTGATGTTAATCTAATCTCTAAAAAATGTTCTTCTGAATATTACTAGACTTTTAATCCGTTGTTACAAGAATCTTATGATCTTAGTATATTTTAATTCAAATGATGAATATAAATCTTAATACCCTTCCTCATATGCTTAGTAGGTGCGTGGTAAGACGAATTTAGAGAATTCTTAATGAAAATAAAAATAATAAAGAAAGCTTCGTGTGTAATATTGTTATCGATGAGATCTCAAAAACAATCGTAGAAGAATTATGGAATCCCAGCAACTAAACCAATTATAATATCGGACTGGACAGGTAAGCAATTTTTAATTCCATTTATAGATCGAAATAAAAAGGGTCCAGAAATGAACTTTAAATCTTATGTGATGAAGAAATTTTAATTTTCATAATTGAAAGTTTTTTACAAACACAGTCTAAAATAAGAATTAAATTTAATTTACTTCAAATAAATTATATATATAAATCTAATAACTGTTAATGTGACTGAATTTCTTCCAATCTTTTCAAATATAAATAATAATTGTGTACCGATTTCAATGGAAGCTCATAATTTTATCTCCCATATTTCTATAACAATAAACGCGCTTAGAAAGAAACTGGTTTTCTTTAAAACAAAACTGAGCTTCAATACAATCTTGTCAGGTAGTCTCAAATTCTCGGTGGATGTTTTCGCGTTTTAGATATTTTCTTAAAGGTTGTTAACCTCATTACCTTTTCTTCTGGTACAACTTTTCCAGCAATCTTTCTTTCCTTTTACTCTTCTTTTCAACTAGGTGTTAAGTATCCTTCTTTTAACTCGCCAGATTAATTATTCTGTACCTTTGAACTCTCTAGCTTATTTTAGATACTTCCATGTGTGTATTATTTAATATTCTATGCAATCAAATTATAAATCTACAAATGAGTATCATCAGTTTCAGACTCCTTATCTGATCTCACTCTTGACTTTTTCTAAGAACTAGTATTTCCAAACTCGAGAGAATGTGTCAGAATTTGAATATGATCTTTCCCCCAAAATTATTTTATAACAGATGTACTTTCGACTTTCAAGAAGTTTTCTTCTTCCGATCATGTTACCAACAAATTTT
Source organism: Trachelipus rathkii (assembly GCA_015478945.1). Lineage (NCBI taxonomy): Eukaryota > Metazoa > Arthropoda > Malacostraca > Isopoda > Trachelipodidae > Trachelipus > Trachelipus rathkii. The sequence continues at coordinate 24,181 of JABUQX010052915.1, forward strand.
CATATACTGATAATGAAGTTTCTCCTTTTCCTAGTTCTTTATAGCAGATTGGATACTGAACTCATTTTCGCTGAATAAATTTCTCTCTCATAATGCGCTGAATGAGTACACGTCGATCACTATTTTCGTTTTTCCCAGCCGCGGCATAATTTTGGCGCGCTAGAGGTTGATATTCATTACCTGACTTCATATTAATAATTTGGAGATTGTGGTAATTTCGTTTTGATCTTTAACTATCTCAGTGTCATTAATATTCTTCGCACTTAACGGCAAATTCTCCATAAAGTTTCCTAATGTTGTTCACCTGAGATATGACTTAATATTGCGATGAATTTTCTGACTTTTCAACACGCACTCGACTCTCGCACATTTCTATCTTTCTTGGAAAAGTATTCCATCTCATGACTTGTCGACTTTTTTCGTTTTCCAATGGTTTTTAATCTCGTCTTTTGTCTCCTTCTTCTATCCTATCTATCTTGACCCATCTATATCATGCGGACGCTCTCTAGGTAGGCAGTCCCTAAACGATCGTGCCTCTTCTCCAATCTAAGGTTTTCTTTCTCACACCTCTCAAAATTCCTACTCCTACCGCATCGATGTGTAAGATTCTCGCGGCGTTTCTTTGTTCTTTTTTGTAAATATCAAGGAATGTTATAATACAGACATCGGGTTGTGTAGTCTGTCCGACCGTGGAGTTTCTTATTCTCCGCGATACACTGAGTTGACTGTCGGGTGCACTATAGATACTAGAGTTCGGCTTTTGCCTCAAATATCCGTGTGCTCGCGCGCGATATCATTATCATTAGGTGGATTCTGCATTCTTGCCCCGATATTTCTTATTATAAAATCATATATGGCATCGTATGCTATGGCTTCCACACGCTTGATGTAAGTATGGGTATGACGTCGATCATAACAAGGGTGATCTCTGATGTGTTGTGATCTATATAGTATTGATTCCTCTTCAGTTCTCTGAGTGCTAGCGTTGTAAATTTTTTAACATGACTGAGTCACAGCCGTTGTCTGCTCAATAACGTTCGCTGCAATGATTAAATTTTCGTCAACCAACGGGGCATTCATTGTGAATTCACGATTTGGTCTTACATTATCCATCTTAACATCGACTCTGCGAGGAACATTCTGACTGGCTAAAAGCAATCTGTGTGTTATTTACGTATTCATTAAGGTCGAGTCTTGATTCCATGTCATTTCTCGTTATTCTCTTTAATCTTACTCCTAATTTCATAATCCCACTGTTACTCGGTTGTTATGGGCAGCAGCTGCCCTTTTGGGTCCTTCCGTCCATTGTTGTTTGGAACGGTGTTTGTTATAAGTTCTTGTGTGGTCGTACTCTCTATAGGGATGTATTTTTACAATTCAAAAATGCTTGTGCCACTTTCTATCGCGACACTTGAAACAGTGAAACTGATAATTTTTGGTCTATCGTACCTTTTAAAACGTTCGATGACATCTTCTTTTTTCTTTTGAGGGTTTCTTACTACTATCGTGATGTATATTTTTGTTTGTGGGCATGGAAGATAGTTTTACGCCTTTGAGCTAATGATTAATTTATTAACTTCTTTCCCGTAAAAAATGTGCCCGAATATTTTGGGCGGTGTTAAACTGCTCGTCTATCTATCAGTGTGATTATCAGTAAAATCCTTATTTTTCTCCGCCAGATCTGTCGGCTTATCTCAATTAATTTAGCCCTAAGTATCAATTTAGGATATTCTTTCATCATTAAATTCTTCAACTCACAACAATTATTTTCGGTAGCCTCTCCGTCAATTGTAGCACGTAGATAGGATTCTATTTTATGTAGTCTTTCGAATATCTTTAGGAAATGCGGAATATGCGACTAAGTGTTTCCTCTGTTATACAAGGAAAGTGAGATGCAATCTTTTGTACCAACCATTTATTACGCAAATTTTCGACAGCGTTGCGAGGTAGTATCTATTTTCATCTTTCGTTGCAAAAAGAGGGAGCTAGGCAATCTTGCCTTACCGTCGTTATTATTCGTAGTTTGTTGTTGATTATTATTGCCTGCTTGCAATTCCATTCTCCTGAGCTCTAGCATAGTTTTTTTAGTCTTTCTCTCTTGCAGCTTCTCTTTCTGCTGTTTCTCTGTCGCTTTCTCTTCTTTCTCTGCGTTCTCTTCTTCTCTGGTCAGCTCTCTTTGTCTGCTGCTGCTTCTTTAGCAGTCTCTTTGTTCTCTGCTGCTGTCTTTAGAGCCTCTCTTTCAGTCAGCTTGTCTGGAACTTCTCTCTCTTCTGCTTCTTTAGCATTTCTTTCTGTCTCTCTCTGCTTCTTCTTTGACAGCATCTATCTGTTTCTTGCTTCTATTTGTCCTTTATAAATTCCTTGCTCTTTTCCCCTTAGTCCAAATCTTGGCGATCTTTGTATTAGCGCACATATGATTAAAAGGTAAAGTTTTAATAGAGGCTACACTTTAAGTATCTGTATCACAAGTTGTCTTTACTTTGAATGACGACTGTGATATTCTTTTAGGAACTGTTCCAAATAAGACAACTGAGATATATTTTTCTTCAGAGCAAATTAGACAGAGTCTTCAATTATGTTCAGTATTTGTCATTTTCTTTTTAGAAAAATGTATCGGACAGAGCACGCTAATTTTATTGTCAAAGTGGCGTTCCGTCATAAAGAGTGAAATCCTAGTATAGTTTATTAAACAATACAAAAACAACATGGAATAAAACTGTTATAATTGTTAGGGTAGATGAATTCAAAATGAGTTATTTCCCCCGTTTTAAATAGGAAGAAGTAGCGAAATCTACGAAGTCTTGATTCAAAATTATTCTGAGGCGCAAAGAACTCATCCAATAAATGATCAATGAAGTTTTCAGTAAGTAAATTCTTCCAATAATAAGGTTCCTTATCCAGATGAAAAGTCGTTTCATGTTCTAGACTCTCCTTCAACAATAATTAGTTTCAATAAGTCTCTCCGAGCTTGTATAAATTCCTCTCAAAATGTCTAAATATAATTTCTCTGATTGTTATTAATTTTTTAAAATTTTTCTGAATAGACTTATGTTTTCTTTATCCTTGTCAGAGAATATATCTTTAGTAATCTTCTAATTCAAATGAATAAAATATCAATTTATCTCTAATTCTTAAGATTCTGTAACGAATTAGAACTTCAATGATAAATATCACAAATCTAGACAAAGCTTGATTATGTGTAAATATTCAGTTACGATAGGATTCTCAAAAACAATTGACAATTATGGAACCAAAATAAATACCAATTTACTATAATGAGACTGGATACGAGTAATAACTATTTTACTTCCCTTTATAATTTTCCTCGTATCCAAGATGCAGCACGTAGATTTATTTTTTGCGACTGCTTTTTCCCAGTAAGAGAATTTTATTTTAAATAAAGTAGTGCTTTTGATATTCATATAAACTCTTAATATATTCTTCTTCAATAATTTATTATATTAACTTATTACTGATTAAATGGAACTCTCTTCAAATATAAATATAAATTTTGTTCCTTTGACGTGTGAAACTCATAATTTTATCTCCCATATTCTACATACATACATTATATATATTATATATATTATAATATATATATATATATCTATAATTAATATATTATATATATTATAACTATTATAATATCATAATATATATGATTATATATATTATAATAAATATATATATTATATATTATAATCTAAAATATATTAAGTATATTATATATTCGTATGTGAAATGGTAGTAAAATGGCATTGTTTAAAATTTTATTATATTGAAAGTCTGTATTAAAACTTTCATTATTTGTAATACTTTACAAGTTACTTATTGTAGTTATTTCCAGCTTACAAATTCAATATTTTAGATAGAGAAATGAAAGGGGATAACAAATATCATTTGTGACTGTTTCCAAAACCGATTTTTTGGAAAAGGGAGCACAGGAGTGTTTTGATTTAGAACCCTAAAATATTATTAATAACGATGCTCATATCCAGATTATCGAGTTCATGTAATATATTTATGATTTATTTTCATTACTTATTATGAATATTTATGAGTCATTAACTTGAATGATATGATCGTATATACATAAGTATTTTTGCAGGATCTTAAAGTTTATTGTAAATTTAAAATTTGCAAGATAAATAAAAAAGATATAAAGTGAGAGGTACGGGGTTCAATCTGCACATACAGTGTAACTAATATGAAAAGACTGTGCCATGGTGCGGAACATATCCACCGACGTTCAGATTATGGCTTCCTAGTCAACACATCAACCTAGTAATCAATGAAATCTTAAGCCAGTCCTTGACTTCAAAAAAAGATTGCATAACTGTTCTGAGGCAATTAGAGATGCAAAGACCTCAATGCGATCTTAAAACTTTACAAGAATGGAGGAAGGAGGATCAAATGTAGACTTAAGCTGCATTAAACACAGGTAATTGTTTATTGAAACCAAGTCTATGTATATTTATAAGTCCTGGAATGATATTAAAAAAAAAATTCTTTCAACGATTTCTTTTTTCCTACTTAAGTAAAAATGTTTAGGTAATCTGGTGTAAAAGTGTAAAAATTATAATTATTAGAGTAATGACTTAATATTTATTTAATTGAACTCTACAGCTGTGGATGCTTCAATGTTACAAGCAGTGCAAATCTCTTGAAGAGAATAGTAAATGTTCTTTGCAAAAACTTGCATTGAACTGCCCAAGAAGGTGGTTTTAGACCAAATGTAAAAAAATTCTTGCTATCGGAAATATGTGGGAAAAGTAGTAGATGCAACACTCTCAAACATTCTCAACTCAGTATCAATGGAAGGCCTTATAAATGAGTTGAAGGAGAAGACCGTAAAAATTCTGATCTGGGGTAATGAAAGTAATTTCACATGATATCATACAAAATATCATTTGAAGAGCTTGTGGCACAATCACAGCCTTGAAAGTGAAGAAATACTTGCATAGAAGATTTATTCTAAAAGAGAAAATTTACTCACACTTCGAAAAATTTAGCCTCCCAATCCCATCCAAGATAATGAAGATGTCACATCAGATGATGATAAGATAAGTAAGATTATCACTCTCCTTCTCATCTCTTACTCTCTTCTCATTCTTTCTATCCTCTCCCTCTCTCTCTCTCTCTCTTATCACAAATCTTCCCTCCTCTCTCTCTTTCGTCTCTCTCTATATTATTATATATTATATAATATATTATATATATTAAGATATATATATATATATATAATATATATAGATTATATTATATATATTATCTATATATATATATAATATACAGGTTGATGAGATTGAATCATCCATGATTGTTCTCTTGTCTCTCTACATATGCCTCACGTAGATGAGCAGAAGGTGATGTGTGAAATAGCCAAATACATAGTGAAAGAAAAGTTTTGGAAAAGTGTATTCCTTACAAATCCAATAACTTGGTGGAATGGCATGTGTAGCTCCACAGAGTTATCTAAAGTTGCAAGTGAATTTTGAGTTTACCACCACAAGTGCCTCTGTTGAGCGAAATTCTTTAGTATCATATCCCACATTCTTCATCTGACGTACTTTTAACAACAGCAGAGCTGGAACTAGTATTTATTACTCATAATCTAGAACTAGGAAAATTTGAAATTTGCCAACCTGGGAGGAAAAAAAGAGATATTAATTGCTAAGGCAGCTAAGCTTAAGAGTCCTGTTACTGGACTCCTGCTCCCTTCAAGATGTAATTATCTCAAAGATTTCATACGACTCTAGATATCAGACTTATATCTATCCAATAAATGTGGTGATCATGTCTGATTGAGACGCCGTGATAATGAGGCTTGACAGTATTCACAGACTGAGTAGTCATATTCAGTGGTGACTGAGGTCTGGGGAGTAGGGACTAGTGATTAGTGAATCAAAGTTGATATTCCAAAGCCATATTTAATCTAGTCATAGAACTCATACTTCATTTATTGGTATATTTATTTTTCAATATTTTTATTATTTCATTTGCATTCTTTAAGTCACTGTGGTTTTGTCATTCAGACTCATTCTATATAAATAAATATAATTTAATGTTTAAAAGTAAATATAATTGAATTAATTATGAAAAACGTAAAATACATAGTTAAATTAGTTAGTATTTTTATTATTCAACAGTCTGCAGGCTACAACTACTGTAAATTGTAACGAAAAGAATTGATAAAATAAGAAATATGAAGGTAGTTTGCATATTAATAATTTTGATAAATATTTGCTTAACTTCGAAGTTCCTAATTATTTTAAAATGAAAATACTCAAATAAAATATATATTGCCATCTTTTATTTTTAAAAATTAGACTTTAATTTAAATATCGAAAATTCTGAAAAAAGTTAAACATAAAAATAAGTTTTTCCGATAAAAATCTTGATTTAAACGTTTGAAGAGAAGTTATTTAGAATATTTAATTATACATCAATCTCTCTGTGACTTCCCATCCTCACCCCGGTTTGACTTTGAACTTTCATTTCATTATAGGTGTGCTAAAAATATTGAATAACTGTTTAACTGGATCCTCGTTGACTCCTTCCGATTTGTTGAATCCGTACCCGCTCCCGTCACCGGTCCCAGCCCCACCGCACAGCGCCGCGAGAGGTATAAAAAAGGGTTATGTTATGTTAAATCCTATGTTTACAGAGAATGTACTGATTATTATTATTATTATTATTATTATTATTATTATTATTATTATTATTATTATATTATATTAATTATATATTATTATTATTATATATATTATTATTTATCATTCGAAGAGAGAGAAGAAGAAAGAGAAGAATGAAGGCATAAATAAGTGAAGAAGAAGTTAATACAAGAACAAATGAAGAAAGAAGCAAGAGAAAATATAGGTCCAAAAATCAGAGAAAAGGAAAGAGAAGAGAGAGAGAAGAGAGAGAGAGAGAGGAGAGAGAAGAGGTGAGAGAGAGAGAGAGAGAGAGAGAGAGAGAGAGAGAGAGAGAGAGAGAGAGAGAGAGATTTATTGCGTATAAAATTTTTTTAATTGTCTAATCTTGAACAAGAATGAGGTAAAAAAAATTATGAAAAGATTAGGCATAAATAATAAAATGAAGAGTTGGGGAGTTTATGAGCTTCTTTAGGACTCTTCGGGAGTAGCAAAGTATTTTGTTTTATCATTGCAAATATATCAAGAAGAGAAGTTTTCCAGACTATAATGAACAAGTTTTTGTTTAAAAACATTTAAGGACAATTGAAGAAGATTTACGACGGATAGTAAAATTCGTTAAGTATTGTAGGTGTAACCTAAGCCTTAAACGCTGACCGAAATATGGTAAATAACTAGCACTGACCAAAATATTTGTAATGAAATGGTGAAAGCTCGGTAATAATTCGTTAATCATTAGCAGAAATCTCCAGGTAATTCATTATAGCCAGGTAACAAAGCAAGACAGATCTTATACCGTTATAGGTTTCTACACAACTTCCAAGGAGAACCGTGTGTAAAAAACAACTCGTGCACATTGTCATACCGGAGAATATATTAAAAGAAAGGTTAGAAAAGAAAGAAGTAAAAGATATTGAGTGCAGTGTATTATTGAAGCAAGAAGGAGGGATACCACGCAAGAGATTTTGAACTGCCAAAGACTCTAACTTTAATAGTGATGATTATCAAACATGGAAGATTGGAAACGAACAGTTATAGAACACCGTTTTAAAGCTTAACAAATGCGATCCTTCGATATAAGTAATTAACCCACTTAAGACTATTTTGTTTGTAAGCCACAGCCGATAGTAGAAACATGCAGTCATCTAGTACACAGAAATAAGAATTGATTCAATATGGTAGTTTTCAACCTATAGTGTGATTATATGTTGAAATAAAACTTCATCATAGATAAAACAATGGACAATGGATATATATCTAATTTTACAAAATATATTATTATATATATATATATATATAATTATATATATATATAATATATAATTATTATAATTATATATTATATATATATATATATATATTATGTATATAAATAGATATATATATATAAATATATTAAATATTATATGATATAATATATACATATATATTATTATAATTATATATAATTAATATATATATATATATAATATTATATGTATATCATATTATATATATAATATAAATAATATATTATATATATATATATAATATATATTATATAATTAATATATAATATTATATAAATATAATATATAATATATATAATATTTATAATATAATATATTATAGTTATACTACTCGTAAGATATACTCACCACTAGAGTAAATTCACATCGCAGGACGGGAAGGCCTAAATGAAACACAACAAGACGAAGAATCAAAAAGTTGGGGTAATATGTACCATCTCGCGAGAGAATTGCTGCAGTATTGGAGGTCAACCGATAAATTTTAAGGAAAACATAAAACTGTTAACTAGACCTGGGAGGATGGGGTAGGTTATGTCGGGTATAATCGAGCAAAGGATATTTACGTGTAAGAAGCGTTGACTCACGATAAACGTGAGAGGAGTGTGTCACTGTACAAGAGATCAGTGCGTGCAGATAACCAACTCCGCGCGAAGGACACGGGTAGCCGGGAACCATTGAACGCGTGGTGTAGCGATCACACGATTGAACGGGTGGTAACGTACAGAACTGAACATGATCGAAGCGGGGAAAGTAGTCAAGATTCCAAGACACCGTGAATACCGATTTAACGTATGCGTTTAGAGGTTAGCGATATTCGCATCCGCATCCGCATTCGCATAATTTTTATCGCATTATTATTCACTATCCGCATCCGCAAACTCATCCGCCATGAATTTTTTTGCGGATACGGATAGTATTCATTTATGAATTAAGATACGTTTTCTTTATATCATTTATATATTATATATATCTATATAATATATATTATTATATCTTATAATATATATTTATGTTTAATATAAAAAAAGAAAAAATAAATTTATATATAGATTAATATATATAGTATTATTATTATATATATATATATAGATATATACTATATATATATATATATATATATAATATTCATCCTTTTATCTATGAAATTCATCAAGAGTTTCAGAAGTAACAAAAATCGCTAAAGTACGGCTAGCTTAAGTGCTCGTATTGTGATCCAATATAATCAACGTTACATTCACTACCCAAACATCGTTCATCCATCTTCTTCTTGGTCTGCTCACCGCTCTTCGTTCTGCAGGTCTCCAATCCATCATTCTTCTCGGCCCCTCCCCCACACCCATCCTCTTAACATGTCCGTACCATCTCAGCTGATTTCGTTGGACTTGTTCATTAATTGATTCGATCCTCAACTCTCGTCTTATAACTTCACTTCTTCTATCCCTTCAGCGTATCCCCTGAACAATCTCAAAACTCTCATTTCGTGAAAGAGTGGAGTTTAGCCAGTTTTTCAGGTCACCTTATCTATAATACTCTCATTGAATTTATATTATCTTTTTTATCTCTTTGTATTGATTTTCTAGTCTGGGTAAGAAGATTCCCAGTTTTTCGGAACTTACTTCATTCTATTTAGCTCTTCTCCATCTCACTCCACTCCCATATCAACCCAAATATTTAATTTATCACTAGCAATTCATTTCCTTCTAATCATACAATTTATTATTCTTCTCTTCTACTGTATTTTCACTTTTGCTGTCTTTTTGTCATTCTATTTTCATGTCATTTCTCTCATTTGGTTTCATCTGTCATAATATTGCAGGTCTATCTTTTTTTGTGGCGCATCATCTGCATACTCACATTGTATTTCATTTATTTTCTGCAATATTTTTCAGATTATAGTCATGTCATTTAAAATAGCATGGTGACAAGACTACCCCCTGTTACCTGCCATATTACCTCAAACATCTTCTCGTTATTTGATTGCTCTTATCATATTATCGGGACCTTTATAGTGACTTTATATTATAAGTTTTGTGGTATCTCCGTATCCGGCTTTTCATGGATTTTTCCATAGCTTTTCTCCTGTTATTCCCATCAAAAGCTTTATCCCTGGTAAATGCCACATCTGCCCTCCTATTCCATTCTAATGTTTTTTTCTATTAAGGTTCCAATATTATTATAGTTTATCATGGAATCCGCGTGTGATAGCATATAGTATTGCTGTCTTTGTTACATTTGTTTCTTGCTAATGCTGCTTTTGTTTTAGTTTTAAACAAATTGTATTTAATTCTCTATGATTATAATTTCCTCGATCTCCCCTTCTTATATACAAGGACATATTATTGCTTTTCCCATCCAGGTACCTCTCTACACATTTCATTGCACATTGTGAATCATTCTTTTATCCCCGCTCTTATACAGTACGAACTACCTCATCAGTTCCAGGGCTCTTCCTCCTCTTTAGCGTCTTGATTGCTGCTCTGACTTATTGTTATTTTCATAAACCTTCTTTTCTTGTTCCACATCCCATACACCGCCCTTACCTCAAAGTATCAGCAACTCTCCGAGAATATTCCTTCAATTTCATATCTTCTCTCTATCATAACATCTAATATTTAATTTATTTATGTTTATGTTCTTCTTATCTCAATCTCTAGCTCGGCAATATAACTTTCTTGTCCCCTCACTTTTTTAATTGATAGTCGCATATCCTCCATGCCCATTGTCTTTTACATAACAATTTTCTTTATTTGTTCTGATTGTTCTAGATTCAATATATTAATCTGATTCATAGTCTTACTCTCCATCCAGAGTTATACTTTTGTTTTGTTGGTTATGGCTTGCGATTTACTTCGTCATTACAGCATGTCGTTCTTTTCTTATTCCCCCCCTTCCACTATCTTTATTCACAATTCTCCTGCCTTGTATACTGCGCAGTGTTACTTAATATCTCCATTTCATTACCATCGTTCTCCGTTTATTATCTACTTCTCTCCTTTCTTGATAGCTTACGTTCAATTTTCTCTTATTAATTATTCATTTAATTTTTTGTTTTGTATTTTCTCTTCGTTAACTATCTTTGGTTTCCTTTATTCCATTTATTATTTATATAAAATCAATACTCAAGTAGGAGAGACCTATTTCACATTATGTGAATTAAATTTTTCTTATTCATTAGTACTAAAAATTATATTGTTTTTTTCTGTTATTTCTTTTCAGTACAGATCCAAAGCCCTTCTATAGTTTTCCCTATCTTGAAGCAAGTGTATCTATATGTGTTAATTCGTATCATTGGAAAAAATCTTTATCTTCCCCCTCTGATGGTTCTTGTCCCAATCAAACGCGCATACTCTCCTCCGCTCTCTAGTTCCACATACATAAGTCTCCCATTACTATCTGATTTCACCCTCCCTCATCATACATGCTTTAGTTCCTGTCTAAATCTTTCGCTTGTTTTTCTTCTTCCCTTTCTTGCCCGGCCTTTCTTGATGTGGGGCAATAATATATTGAATTTACTCATGGCTCACCACCTCTACATTTCATGTATTGTCATAATCTTTCATTCATCATGCTGGTTTCTATAGTTCAGTATAGTCTGGTTTTTACTATATTGCGACTCTCCTTCTCTAATATTTATATATTAATATATATATATATATATAATATATATATATATATTATAGTTTAGTATATAATATATTATATAATATATAATATTATATATTAATTATATTATAATATATATATTATATATATATATTATATGTTGTCATATAGACTTTTTTACCTTCATCACGAATTTATTTATTTTCTGACTTTAATTACTGAGACAAATAAATTCATTTTAAACTAAATTATAAATAAAGAATAATCTTACGAAAAAATATATCAAATTATTGTGAAGTTCAAAAAAGCACAAATAAAGAAAACATTTCTTTTAAATTATATGAGAGAGAAAAAATACTGTTATAAATAATAATTAAAGGTAGTTAAAATTAAATTGATTTAGAATTTTAATATAACTTTAATATAAATCTTTTAATAAAATCTACGGACTGAAATTTGTGCTTTTCAACTTCGCAATATATATAATATATTATATATATATATATTAATATATATATTAATATAGTATAATATATATAAAATATTATATACTACTATATATATATATTATATATAAATTATATATATATATTATAATTATTATTATATAATATATATATATATATTTATATATTTAATATATATAGTACTATATATATCTACATAACATACGGAAAGGAATCATTGCTGGATGCTTGGTCAT
>JABUQX010052916.1:0-47500 GCA_015478945.1 Trachelipus rathkii
ATATAAACTATTTATATATATATGAATAAAAATTAGTTCATACCTCACATATACGCTACACACGGAATCCTGACGTGTTTATAACGTTCACGCGGAAGATTGCATATAAATTTTCTACTTGACGGTATGTACATAATAGAAGTAATGCCATATATGCCTTATTATAGTAATATACTATATCTATAATATAATATTTAATATATATATTAATATATATATATATATTATATATATATATATTATATCTATTATATGCCGTAGCCTGTATCCTAAACCAATGTGAGCTACGACGTTGTCGTAAAAGTTTACGTTTACGTAGATCGATTTTTATATATGCTTAGGCCTAACCTCTCTCTCTCTCTCTTCTCTCTCTAAGGTGAGGGGATAGGGTTTGAGGTGATGGTGTAGGGTATGGTAGGTGAGGGGAGGGTAGTGAGGGTGAGGGAGTAGGGTAGTGGAGGTAGGGGTGAGGTGGATTAGGGTTAGTGAGGTGGTGAGTAGGTTAGGGGTAGGTAGGTAGGGTGAGGTTAGGGGGTATAGGGGTGAAACCTTTGTAATACTGATGCATAGTGGAGGGTGAGGTAGTATATACTGGGGTGGGGGTGATAGTAGGTATATATTTTTTTTTTTTTTATATATATATCTATATATAATATATATATATGTAGGGATAGGGTAGGTGAGGAAGGTAGTAGGCTATACTAGTATAGTATGAGTTATATTATTATATATATAATATATATGTATATTATTATATATATAATATATACTGTTTATATTATATATAGTATATATAGTATATAGTGATATAATATATATAATATTATATATACTATATATATATGATATATATATTATAATATAATATATATATTATGATATACTATATAATATATATAGTAATATATATATATTAATAGTTAATTAAGATAATCATATTAAATTTATATATTTAGAATATAAATATGCTTCAATTCTATTTAAAAATACTACATCAAAATATTTGTCACTCATAACTCATTAATAAATAAAATATATATTTTAAATATAAATTAAATATATATATTATATATATATATATTATATATAATAAATATAATACTATATATTTATTTTAATATATTATTGTATCCTTTATTTATTAGTGATGTAATTAGTTAATTTGTGTGTATTCTATAGCACGAAAAAATAATTATTTAACTAAATCTTTTTTGTTTTTATTTAATTAACTTACAACAGTTACAAAATAAAACGTAACAAGATGGCACCAGTATAAACTTATCTTATTCCCAAATCGGTTTGATAATCTGTAAAAAAATTAATATCGTAAAGAAAAATATTCTTTTAATTGCACTTGACAAGTTATCAGTTACAAAAAAGTGTCCTTGGCTGTACTACTTTTGTATCCCTAAAAAAAACCGAAGATTATGTTATTTTTTTTTTCGGAGCGTAATTTTTCATATTTTTATTAACAAATATGCATTGTATTAATATTGAAAGTTATTAAAAACTTCAAAGAATTTTTTGATACCACTTTTTGTATATTATGTTTATAGTGTTTTAATGTTAATAGTTACGTACCAAGTTTATTCACCTCAGCTAAAGTAATTACCAAACAATTTATATGACAGATCATATATAAGGACTTACTTTTAAATAATATATTTTTGTGATACTTGATAAAAAAGGATAAGAATGTGAACGCCACTCTGTCTTTTTGCCTGGAATTTATATTTTCATCTTTTTTATGCTATATTGTCAATATTTTTTATATTGTCGGTTAATAATTTGTAAAAAAATTTTAGTTCTGATGAAGTGGCCAAGGATATAAGTCCCGAAACGTAAACTTTATCTCATTTAGTTATTTGGTAATTGTTACCCAGAGGGTGTCACCCCCGATTTTTATGAAAAAATAATCGAATATACTCAAAAAACAATAATGAAGAATATGTGAAAAACGAAATTGCGTCGCTCCCTCTTTAGGAAAAGAAAGTCTTACTAGCATCTCAAAGTTGCTTTAAAATATTCCCATAGACTTTTCAATATTGATCCATCCAAGGTTAGGTCTCATTTCAGCCCTCTAGAGTCAGGTTATGATTAAGTTTTGTTAGCTATACACAGAGAAAATCTATGCGTTAGAATTAACAAATCTTATCATAACCTGAAACTGGAAGCATGGCTCCCTAAAAACGAGCCAGCGAAGCCCCAACTAATTTTTATGTTATCAAGAGAGAAGATCTATGTCGGAAAATTTTAAACTTTCAGAGGCTGCCTAAACATTTTTTCCTAAGGAGCGCCATGCTGTGCCGTATTTTCCGTTTCTGTTCCAACCTTTCTTCATACTTTATTTTTACTTAGATGTAGCTAATATCCTAGTGAATTTTCAAAAATAAACCACAAAGTTCTCTTTTTTTTTTCTTATTTCAATACAACAAATCCTGATGGGTTTTTTGTCTACAACTGTTGATGAGGCTGTTAATTTTTTATTCCTAAGCGAACGTGCGACGGCCTATTCTTTCTGTTGTTCACTATTCTTCATTATTGAGTTTTTTAGTAGAAGTATATATCTGGATTATTCATAAAAATCCGGGCCCATGCAGTGACAACCCTTTCTGAGGCACCCATCCCGCGAATGCCGACAGCGCGCTGGCTATGACATCGTAAACTGGTAACATTACCCAGCTTATTCTTCTCCTTAAGATTTTCCATCTTTTATTTAAATAACAGTGAGTTCATTTAAAAAGTCACAGTCTATTTTGTCAATGGTTACCGCAGAGGTTGTCAACCCCACCTGCCACCTCTCTCTATCAAAAAGATCACAGCGACATACTAAAGCTTACTCTAAAAATACAATTAATCAATAAAGCAATCGACCAATAGATCAGAGGTAATTTGTATTACCAGAAGGGTTGTCACCCCCGATTTTTGATAAAAATCACAGAACATACTCTAAAAAGATAAAAATACCAAGAATAGCGTGCGAAAACGCAAAATCGTCGCCACTCTCTCTAGAAAACAAGCTTACAGCTCTCACAAGTATGCCTAAAAAAAACCCAAATCTATGTGATCTTGTGAATTAAACACTTATATATGTTTAAAAAAATTGTTCTTTTTTGAACAACCATAGTAATTCTGTACCCTTAAAAAAATTTCAATAATTCAGATGACTGAAAACGAAAAATCGTCCTCAGTCTCATTTAGGAAAACAATTATCGTATTTCTTTTATGCGCATGGTGACCAAGCGCCTTCTTGAGCAAGTCGTTAAAATTTTTCCCATAGACATTCTTCCTATAATAAAATTAGTGGAAGCGCTCGCTCGTTTTAGGGCGGGCCATCCTAGTTCAGGTGTCATTGATAAGAATTTGTTTAATTTCTACACTAAGATCTATACTATACACAGTCTCTGAATCTGTGCGAATATACCTGCATGCTAACTTTATTATTAACTTATGTAAATGAGCATGGAGCTGTTCACCTAACTGAACTTGGTGTGCATTATATCTGAGCAATTTAGTAAGGAAGTCTATTGGTATATTAACAACTTCTTACAGAGGCTCATGTAACTTTCTTTTCAAAACCGAGCAGCGACAATTTTCTCTTTCCCACTCAATTCTTCAATTATATATTTTTTAGTATACGAGTTATATTCCTTGATTTCACTAATAAATCTGCTCTTCGAGGAGCGAACCGTACGGTGACAACCTCTGGGTAAACAACATTTACTCCACAAAAACTCGTCAGCGCTCTTCTTAGAAAAAAAGGTAAAGCCTCTCAAAAGTTGTAAAAACACCATAGGACTTTGTGATATAAAAAAAAAAAAAAAAAAAAAAAATTTTTGAAAATCACAGGATATATCATACTCTAAAAAAATTAATAATGAAAAATAGTGAAAGCGAAAATCGGCAGTCTCTTTCTAGGAAAAAAATAGTTACAGCCTCTGAAGTTAAAATTTTTCCATAGACTTTCTTATAATAAAACTTAGTGGGCCTCGTGCTCTACGTATCCGCTCTTTCAGGTTATGATAAGATTTGTTAATCTCTACATAGATTTTCTCTGTGAGTCAGACCTAACAAAACTCTATCATAACCTGACTTAGAGGGCCGCTGAAATGGAGACTAACTGGACGTCGATCCAACGATGAAAAGTCTATGGGCATGTTTTAACAACCTATTGAACGAGCGCCTCGTAACTTTTATTTCTAAGAGCTCAGGAACAACCTCCTCTCCCGCTCTCTTCACTCCGCCGTATCAGTTCGATCTCATTACTATTTTTTCCTAAGCAGCTACTATCCCTGGATTTCATAAAAAATCGCGCCCCCCCCTGGCGATGGCGCAATCAGGCTTTAGTTGTGACACGAGCCCTCCTGCCCGGTTAAAATTACCAAAATTATCTTTTAATGAATTACAAAGCTGAGAATACGATTGAATTTAGAGACTCTTTAATGGGGGGACTAAGACAAATATTATATATATTATATATATATATACCCTATAACATTTCATAAACAAATCCTTATCCCTCGTCCTATATAACTATATCAATAGGTATGATAAATATATATATTAGCCATCTATATTAAACTTATTAATACTACTTTTAATAATATATAAATAGCGATCCACGTCATAAGCACTCTAACTATTATATATATATAACTATGCTTAGTATAAATAGACCTGAGCAATTTGCAGACCATAAAATTTTTTCAAAGTTTTTAAAAAAATTTCTATAAGTTCACATAACTATGAAAAGAATGATCATAGTATAATTACAAGCTTCCTGGATCTATGCCAGAAGCTTGCACACGTCTAAACAAATTTTTTGATTAAAAAAAAATCTGAACTTAACTTTTCTGAACTTAAGAAAATTTTTGCTGCCGACAAAGGGTCATAAAAAATAGATTTGTTTGTGCTCCGGTAACCTCCGTATCATATTTTGTATCCTCCGTCCCGTGAACGTCGCTGGCATCGTGACCTTGCTTAGAGCAGGTGATTAGGCGTCGTCCACGGTTGCTAAATAAAAAAAAAAAAACAAAAAAAAATTTTTCTGCTCATGTTTAAATAGCCAGCCTTCAGTACCTACAAGTTTTATTCGTAGGATCTCCATCAGTTAATTCAGACACGAAGTTTCTCATATATTTTAAAATAAATATAATTAAAATTAGGTTATAAAGAATCGTGTCCCCTCTAGAGGAAGATTGAGTTTTGCAGGAAAAATATATGCTGTGAGTTTTGCTGTCCAAGGATTGTTCTGCATTCACAAAATTGTGGCATGGATTTTAATATATTTTTGTCAGTGTATACACGTTACCAAGTATGTTTGCTTTGAAACGTTGATCAAAAGTACAATTTTATGTTCCAAACAGTACTAGTGCTAAAATCATGGGCCTAAATCTTAGTCCAATTCATCCCCGCCATAAAAATGATGGATGGCTGAATACGGCGTCACTACCCATATGTTTTCGCTTATTTTATATTGGAGTGATTATTTTTTATCAGTATAACTAATTTAATATTTTAAAAAGTAATATATATTTAAGTAAAATTAAATAAAAAATGCAAAATTGTATATAAAAAATATGATTCAAAAAGTGTCAAAAATTTTTGAGCGCCACGAATAGGGTGAATTGGACCACCATTCTATTTTCTTATTTCTTATTTTATGCTATCATTATTGACATTTTATCACTTATTAGCTAATTTTAATATGATAAAACAATTATTATAAAAAGGTAAAATTTAAAAAATATAAATGATGAAATTATGTACGGATAAGCAGGAAATTTTTAATAACAGATGCCGCGCTCTGATTCACCCTCAATGGCGTGTCTCGATTCACCCTCGGCATAGGTCTGAGATGAGCTTATTTAAACTTAATAAAACTATTTGATTGATACAGCTAGAATTACATTATTATTTTTTCAGCTGACATCATACAGAGGCACAACGCCTGTTGGTCGATTTGCGCCTCGGAACACCAAGTCGTCCAGGTGTGCTTCATACCTACTATAGGTCCTTGATTCTTCAGAAAAAAAAAAAACCTCCAAAAAGTGCATTAGGAGGGGAAAGTCGGAGATGAAGTTATACCTAAAGTGGTCCCAAGTCACCCGCCCGACCGCGCTAACTAGATATGTTATCCTCTATTTCATATATTTCCATTGCTGGAATGGCGTGGCAAGCTAGTATATGTGACCATTTGTAAACATCAAACACTTCCAATGAGTAACACTATTAGCCGCGTACCGTCTTGAGCAATCTCGAATCTCCCCTAACTTCGATGTTTTGTACCCTTAAAAATTTTTCTTCCTTCTACTTATAATTATCTATATGGCTTCTTGCTACTGTTCTTCCTAACAAAAAAGATTATTCAGTGGCTTTTTTGATTACCTACTACTTCCTCACTAAGACTGTTATAGCTTTCTCATCCAAAACTATAGGTCCTATCTATATTAGTGGAATATTTCAGCATCGTACACAACCTCATCCACTGAATGTTGGGAGTCCCTCTCATACTGATTTAGGTAGGAAGGAGACTGAATCATTCAAGCATTCTCAACGAATCTGGAGAACTAATTAAAGAACGCTACCACATTCCGGCATTGCGTCCCAACCGATTTCTGAACACACGTTGAACCTGTGTTTCACCACTATTCCTTACTCCTACTAAGATCACACCACCTTGTGCTCGCCACTATCCGGTAAAACTGTGAGTCTCACAACACTAGTATATCTCTTAAATTTTATACTTTCTCTCCATACATCGTCCATCCACTTTTCCCTCTAAGTGCTTTTTTCATGAGCATCTGGATAGATCGAGAGAAAAACGCACCTTATTTGGAGGCAGAGCAGTTGCATGTTGGCATCTGTTGCTAGCTAAACTGGATGTTACTGCTTTAACTCTGAAGATGCTTCAGCCGCGATAAAGTGGGAGCTGTAATTGTTTGATAGGCAATGAGTCAGGTTCATTCCCTTCTTCAACTCAAATGCTTTTCTCCTCAAAAATCCATGGTTCGATCGTGCTTGTTCACTGGCCATTCAGGCTAGAGGACAGTGCATATCGGGTGTAGAACAAAATACGTCGTTCTCTCGTATCACGTTGCTAATTTCTTCATTCCAGCTAAAATTGTTTGCAGGAACACTCTGCTTATCAACGACTCAAAGCAGTACTGTTCATGTAAACCAAACAAGTGCCGATGAGCTGACCTCCTTGGTTCTTCCTACTGACAAAAGTAGCTTTATGCTCTTGCCAAAAACATCTCTAAACAACTTCTCCGTACAATCATCCTTTCCTCTAATCTTATTTGATATTGCATGATTCTAGTTGCTAATTTACTCAACTGGAAGCAAGGGCCAAATCTCTATTTGACCTTTCCCTATTCTTCCTGTCTCTAACTCAAACCCTTGACGATTCTGGGGCATTCCTCTTCTTCCTCCTCCTTCCTCCTCTCAGGTTGTTCTATGCTTACGCTTTACCTCGTGTGATTACAATTTGAATGGGTGCATGCAGCTCCTGAAAATCTAAGTTCGTGATAAACATTCTTTGAAAGCGGAAGTATGTCCCGGATGGTATTTCTCAGAAGGTTTGAGAGAGTGTGCTTCCGTGCTGACCCGCCTCTCTTCGTTCAACTAATTCTCATATGCCTCACAACGACTATCACATGGAATCCTCACTACAGTGTTGGAAAGCGACGCATATGTCACAACCATATTCACTGGAGGACAAAAGGATTGCCACTCCTGATCCTTTCTAACTTATCAACCTATAGCTTTAACTTGTATTTCCTATCTACTAAGGATCTGTTTGAAACCCTTCTCACCTCTCACTTCTTAGACCATCTTGGCGAATCTCATTCCCTTCTTTCTGGATGGCTACAATGTACCTCATACTGCTTTTGGGGCCTGAGGTTCTACTTTGAAATTCTATTACCTTTTCCTGATTTAACAGATTTATGGTTTGATTTCCACCCTGTTCTTAGAACTACTCTACAGCGGAGACGTGAGGTAAATGAGACTTCGTGCTGTTCTTGGTGCATTGCGCCGTGTGACTCGAGTATTCAAAGCATTTGACCCGTGGGACTACGATGGCCTACACATTCAGTTCAACTGATTGCCTCCAGAAGCTCCCGCTCCTTGTGGATTTTCAGTTCCTTTCCGTGGGTATGCTTATCTCTAAATGATCTTACTGTTTTTTTTTCAATTGAGATCCGTGTCTTCAATGTCTTGACGCTGCTTTATCATGAGCAACTTCTTTTTCTGGTCGAATAGCGCGATGCTTGGCCTGTTACGCTTCAGAGTTTCTGTCTCGTGTATTTCTCTACTTTATTCCTGCTTTTAATTAATGATCTTCTCACCCGCACATCTAACTCCTATCCACTCAATTGCTTCTATGATGACCTCGAACTTGTCATTGTCTTCAACCGTCTTCAAATCCATGGCTTGCCCTTTGCTTGTACTTCCAGCGTAAGTGAATTCGTTCATTCGCCCTCTTTTTCGTTCATTTAATTCTTTCATGATTCGTATTCTCGACTGATTGGATTAGAATTTTGCCACGTGCTTTGGCGAAGGGTCCTTTCAACCCTTGTGAAAATTTAATTCTTAAAACCCAACTTCTCATATCTATCCACATCTCTAAAACACCTAACTTTCATATCTCTGTTCGACGGCGTCTCTTCAGCCGATTTTGACAATATAAACAACAAAAGTCTTGAAGAAAAGGTGTTGCGCAATGGTTGCTAGGTAGGGCGGCCTCTAAGAAATTGCTTCGTTCTTCTGATCCTAGACTGCCTGAGACTTTTTTCTCCTTTCGCAGTTACTCCAGCTATTTACAAGGGTCTCTTCCGCCCTTTAATATAGGTCACCTGCTTCTCATATCTGGGAAAGGGTCCTGGTTTCACCCAGCTTTTGATAGGGTCGAGTCAAATCCAAAAGACTATAACAAACTGGTCCTTGTACTTTCTTTCACCTGACCCTCATTATCCTTTTGCTGCGCGAGTTGATTATTTGATACGGTATGCTTTATCTCTTTATCTATATTGCTACGTAGCTGCAAGATGTTGCTCTCCATCTTTCTAACACATTCTCATGCTACCACCACCTCTGTGACAAAAGCCCTCGTAAAAAGGGTGTAGAGAAGGAATAATGTGAGCTTATGTATGTGTTTAGAATATTATATTGATCTCCAGTACGGTGCTCGCCTTTTTGGGCAATACCTTCACTTTCCTGCTCCTACACTCTCTGTTCTGGTGAATTACTCTTCACATCACTGATGAGTTCATAAGTTCTATAGTTTATTCGCCAGCCACGCTCTTTTAAAAGACTGCTGATCATGTGCTCATCTGCGTTATTTGTCTTCGTTACTTTGAGGATCTCATCCACATATGAGTAATCAAATCCTTGAGACTATCACACGCCAATAGATTGCTCTACTCTCACAAAAAAAATTAAATTGTAAATTAACGCATATAAATCAATAAGGAATTCCCTAAGCTAGCTGAAACCCCACAAAAATGGAATCTCCGACGGTGAACCACTCATAGAATGCATTTAAATAGCATTACTGAGGAAGCTGGCCTCGCTTGTCAAAAAAAATGTAATTCACAAAGTGTGTGAAGCTCGTGCTCAATCAAGGCAACCCCTAAGAAGTTAAGCAGCACTCGATAGTGACGATTGGTGGCTTTTTCAGGAAAACATGTTCTAAATAAATCAAACTACCTAGGCACCCGTGCCTCATGAATATGAAGAGGATTTGGTATATTTAGCAGCTTTGACAAGTTCAGTAATTCGCCCCGAAATTCTGTCATTTGAAATCTCAGTCACCTATCAAAGGAATCAGTCGAGCTAGAGTACGAGCACTCAGCGAAAAAACTGAAGAGATGCAGTCATCACGGAGCTAAAACAAACCCCATTACAAACGTATCAAACTCTCCTAATCTTCCACAATCTGTGAAGAGAAGAGAGGCCTTACAGTAAGAGAATCCCTCCGTTTCGATGTTCACGGATATAAGAAATGGGCCATGCACAGGAATGGGCCAAGGTTTCTCCATTATTATCAGGCTATTAAGCAAATAATTATCAACACTCCAACTCATCTACGACAGACACGTGAGAACATATTAATTGTATAAGTGGGTAATCGAGTAACGCCCCAAAAAGGAGCAGCTCTTCGCCAGCATATTAGTGAAGCTTCAATGTTTTTGCATCACAATTTTGCTGAATCTTTTTCTGTGGATTGGGAAGTATCCTTAATGATCAGGAGCAGAGTTTCTCAACCTCGAACTTCGTACGTCTGTCAGTATATTGATTAAAATTTCATTTGGTAGTAATATTATTTATTTAGTCTTTTCAGCTGATCTGTAGAATGTGAGACGGTCTCTCTTCTTTCATTTAATATTTTATTCTTTATATTGATAGCTAGTTAAAGAATCTTCTTAGAATTGTAATCGTAATAATGTTAAAAAACATAAAAGCTAGTAGTAAACTTTGTTAATACTTCCTACGAAAATGTAAAGAAATATTTTTTGGAATAAAACACAAACATTAAAAAAAGTTATTTATATTTTGCATACTTCTGCTGAGACTTAAAGGTACTATTTTTAATTTATAAAATAAATATACTTGGGGCACAACAAATATGAATTATGTATATATGACTAAGTATTGTTGTACAGGGAATGCCATCTCTTGAATGCCCTATGTGTACACCAAATTGCCTACTAGTCTTATTACTCGCTATTTATTACTATTAATTAAAGTTATCTGTTAATGCTATAGGCACCTAAAAAAATAGAGTAATCGCTGGTATCAGCCTCTTTTTTTAGGTGTTATCAGCCTAAATCACCCTAATATATACCGTATACCATTATATATTTGGTGAGGCGTACCAGATGACTGGAAAACGACATGTATATATTGTGCCTATTTATAAGAAAGGTTTAAGTAAGGAAAATGTGGGAAATATTAGATAGCCATTAGTTAGCTTAAACATTCTGATTGTAAAGGCTCTGGAAAAATATGAAAGGTCATATAGAGAATTATTTAGAAGATAACAAGGTATTGTAGACTCCCAGCACGGTTTTCAGAAAAGGTAGGTTTCAAGTTGTCAGACAAACCTTATTTTTAGAATTTATGGAATACCTTACTGACAGAACAGATAAGAGGAGAAACAGTTTATATATATAATAATTTAGACTTTAGCAAAACTTTGATAAGGTTCCCCACATAAGTCTGTAATGAGAAAGTCTATATTGCAAATGTGTATAGTGGAGTTGGTACATGTGGATTAAAGAGTGGTATTTGTGGAAATAGAATACACTAGATATATATACTGGGTACAACTATAATGGCATAAGTCACCATGTGGAAATAGTGTGCAAGACGTAGTGTCCCCACAGGAGGTCAGTGCTGGACCACCATTGTTCCTCATATTATGGTAAATGATAGACAGAGACTTAAATGCTAAAGTTTGCTAAGTTTTTTGAAAGCATTTTATATACCATGAAGATGTAACCACCTCAGTTAGAATAGTGAAGGATGTATATATTTATATCAAAATGATCTTGATAAACTTCTGGGGTGGGTACCTGAAAGTGGAAATGAATTTTCAATAGTAAAAAATGTAGTGATTATACGGTATATATATTTTTTTATTTCTATGCCTACATGAGTTACTCAAATAAAAGATTTTAACTACAACAAAGTTTGCTTGGGTGTCTGTAAACCAGAAAAAGATCTTTATTTTTTTTTTTTTATTTTTTTTTTTTTTTCTTTGATAATACAATAAAGTCCATGGGCAATGCCATTTTCAAATGGAGGGGGCAAAAAAAACAAAACAAATAAATAAATAAAAAACATTACTGTAAAGGAAACAAATAAAAATTCAACCAATTAAATTGAGCGAAAGCCAAACCCACCCTGACCCTTGTACCTAACGCAATTTCCCTCAGGTGGGCGCAGGCTCGCAGGATCATTAATATATGGAAGAATTAAATATTGCGGAGGACTAAATAAAAGAGGCACAGGAGTTACCATTATAACAAGATGTGGCTGGAAATAAGGAGTGAGATGATACCACAACGAGTTGAATCTGAATCTCGCATATATGTCACACATTTCATGAGAGAACATAAGCACCCCTTGTGTTAATACGAAGGGCGAGCGCCAATGCGTGGAGGAATGTGAGAGGTCATAACTTCACGCTAAGCCACCTGCCTATGTTGTAATACCTATACTCAGAAAAGAGATAAAGGCACCTACGTCATTGACGCAGAGAAAGAGGGTCAAGGAGTCAGAGAGTATGGACAGTTTATAAGCCTCTAGCCTCCTTAGCTTCAACTCTACTCAAAAGGAGGGTGAACCGGATCCACCCCAAATGTGGGAACAGAATTCCATACAGGGTGTGGCCGTTAAGTACCTTTATCATATATATAACTGGAGTTATCTGAGCAGTAGAAAATAAATCACCAATCTACTGAACAGAATTCCAGCTTTTTGAGGCTCCAAATATTTTTTAGCAACCGATTGATTATGCGGAGTTCTCTCAACAAGACATTCCACTATGATATTATGTAGTCCTAGTAATAATGTTCATTGTTGTTTACGAGGTAAACATTAGAGCCATCAAAGGGGATGTGAGGAAAGGTTGAGGAGGTTATATTTTACGAGGGGGATATGAAGAATAGTTGAACAGTTTTCAATTTCTTCATATCTCCCCTCTCGTAAAATACTATCTTCACAACTTTCCCATACCCCTTATTGATGGCTTCTAATGTCTTACCGCCATAAAACAACATGAAACAATCCTAATCTAGGACTAAACATAAAATAGTGATATTGTCTTGGAGACTCTACACACTACGTATCAATTCCACGGTGCTAAAATTGGCCTCAAAACAAGCTGAAATTCTGTCAGATTGACATACGTTGAATTTTATTTTTATTTTTTAGGAAGCAAGAGAATAAAGTACTAATAAGTATGCTGTCGAGCAATAATTAAATCACAAATGTTGTATATAGAGAAGGTAAGTTATAATAAGTGTAAAATTGGCCCTCCATAATTAGCATGTTTAGGCCAATAAATAGTAAGTATGTGCACAGAGTTGAGACTCACCTATCTAATTTAAAGAAAGACTCTAGATATGCTAGATGAGAAGTGCAATGTAGAGCAAACAAAGGATGATTTCTGGTTTGATGTAGGTAAGAAGCTATGAGGAGAGGCCCTGATGTGAGATGATATAGATATGATTTGCTGTTAGAAAGGCGATTTCTCAGGGGGAACATGATTGATACAAGTCTACAAAATTTTACATCTATTGATAATTACGAGTAAGAGAGACCGATATACATCTTTACATAGTATATAGAGCACAGACATGAGGAGACCATGGGCTACATAACAAGAACTAGAATTAAGAAGAAAGTCATTCTTTCATGCAAATAGGGTTGTTAAATTTTGGAATGTTTGCCACATGAGGTTGTTGAGTGTGAAATGACTCACTTTGAACATTTAAGAAGGGTTTGGATAGCTATTTATAGATGGCGTTGTGAGTGTATCATATAATAGATATTATTTAGACGAAGCCATAATTGGCTAGTTTTTAGTTACATTAGTTATAAATGTCATAGATTGCATGTGTTGACCATAACTTAGTTATTAAAGTATGTGGATGTTTGGGTATCATATATATCATTTTTTTGACTAAGTGACCAAATTGCTACGTGGATTTTAGTTACAGGTGAAATTATAGATCATCACGTGAGCGGGAAGTGACTTTGTTCTGATTGCTAGAGAGCATAGTTTTGGTTCTGTGTGTGAGTAGACTGGGACAGAGTCTTGATCACGTCCATGTTGGCTTGACTTACTGATCCATATATTTTTCTAATGTATCAAAGCATAGGCACAAACTGCCATACGCTTGATAATATGCGTAGAGCATGTAAATACTTTTGGTATGCATTCTCTGAGAGCAGCGGGAGCGATTGCTCTAAGAATAAACTTGTTAGCACAGCACCGCTTTTTGCGGGAGTGCAGATGGAATTAGAATCGCGAACAGTCTAATGGCCCATTGCAATGTATGTCTGAGCACTCGATTGCACTATGTTACCAAGTATGTTAATATTGATATATGATACAAAAAACAAAATTAAAATCTTAAAAAATATATTAAAATATTAAAGAATAATATTTCTCGCTTCTCTCAAATAAAAGAAGAAGAGTTTAAAAGAACAAATATCCTAGACACATTTTCAATTTTCATTCATCAAATTTTTTAATTGTGATCTACTAGGGTTTCATTAAGCATATAGCTTTCCTTATTGTGATCATTAAAAATAAATGCAAATATATATATAAAATACAAAATTATAAACAATATTTCATTTTTGGATTGTTTTTATTTATGACAAAATTTTGATGAGAATACCCTATAATGTATCATACTTCTATCGTGGTATATATGATATACTTTCTAACAATACTTTTGTTGCATTACATGAGTTATATTATATATGTTATATATAGTATAGAGTAACTCAAGTGATATCTATTAGATTATAATCGCGATTTTGGTAAAAATAATTGTGATAATCTTGCTAACCACTTACTTCAAACAAGAACCCTTTCACAATCCTTGAATTATTGATTTTCTTTATATTTATATATATATTATTTTAATATATATACTATATACTTATATAATATAATAATATATATATAATATATATATGTAACTATATATATATATCTTTTCGATCTGCCTTCATATCTATACTCGGACATTTATCATATACTTTATATATATATATTATAATATATTAATATAATATACTATATATATCATATCTAATATATAGAGTTAACTCACAGTAATATAAAAGTAATACTAATTATATTTATTATGAAACTAATTTTTTCGATGTTCCTCATTATATAATATTTGTCACTAGAATATTTTATCCAAAAACCTTCTAAGAAAATCTGTTAATATTTTTGTCCTTTCAGATAATAATTAAACTGTTGTCATTTTGTGTGTCACTTTTTGATAAATATAATTATGGAATTCAGTAAAAATACATCTGTTGAAATGAGGTTACCCTTTTTCAAGATGAAAAAATTTGTATGTGCTACAACTCAATATGGTGTAAGTTCCTCTCATATTGATGAGGAGACTCCTTGCAAAAGTTCTGAAGAAAGCGGTGAAGGTGGTGACAGAATCAGCACATTCTACACAAATATTTGTAGTGATCAAGATAACAATAGAAATAATGATCAAAGTACTGATAGTGATGATATAAGCATTTGTGATGTTATAATTAATAAAAATAAACAAGAAAATAAAATTTCATCTAGTAATGAACAAATTTTGAATAGAGCAATGAAGTTTGCCCAGAATGATGATAAGGAGAGGTTAAAAGCCTTAATTGAAAATGGTTTAAGTGTTAATACTTCAGACATTTATGGTTGGTCTTTACTAATGGTTGCATCATTTGCTGGCTCAGAAAATGTTGTAAAATATTTGGTTAGCAAAGGGGCAAGAAAAGGAAAGAGAGACAGTAAAGGTAATACTGCTTTGTACTTAGCAAGTAAAAATAATCATATCAATATTGTTAATTTGTTAATTAAAAATAATAAAAAATTTAATAATCATAAAGGGAACAGGATTGAAGATACAACTAATGAAGAAATTAGTGCTGATACTTCTGCCTTTTGTGAGGTGTGTAATTTAAAGCCATCTTGTACAATGAGAAAACATGAAACTTCTATTTCACACTTATTCAAATTAGGGAAATACCATACAATACCACTATATGGTATTCCCAGAAATAACATAGGATTTCAAATGCTTCTACAACAGGGATGGAATGATTCTCAAGGTTTAGGTCCCGAAGGAACTGGGCGAAAATATCCCATAAAAACTGTGGAAAAAAAGGATAGGCGTGGAGTTGGTCATAAAGTTAAAATCAAGCGTGATGAAGATTCACAAAATCTTTGTAGGAACATGAAGGCATTATGTAAAAGGAAAACATCAAAACAATTGGACAAATTAAAGGAAAGAAAATTAAGACAGATGCTTAATGAACCCGATATAAAAGATTATGTATATACATAAGGATGGCAATATAAAAATATAAAAAATACAACATATCTTTAGATTTTTTTAAAAGAAAATATTAAGAATTACTTAATACCGTATTTATTTAAATCTTCTTGTTTTAATAGAATTTTAAATAAATACATGCCATTGTTGATTATAACTTTCGTTTGATAACTGAGATTAAGAAGAAAGGAAATTTTATTCTTAAACTTAAACTAAAATATAATAAAAACTTTTATTCAATATGTGTTAACAGAATTGTAATTTTTTTTATTTTTATCATCATTGTATAATGTGTAATCATGATTCTTTTAAAAACTGCTTTATTTTCTGTATACTTTGATGAACTTTAAGACTTTTTTCAGCTCCCATCTCGTTTCTTAATTTTGGTGGTGGGAAAAAGCTCTTTGAAGATTCCTCAGAACACCTGGCCTCTTGGAAGATTATTTTGTGAGAGTCCTGAAGTAACCTGATCCTCCCAAGAAAAGTCACGATAATAAGAAATGCTAAGAAAAGGGACGGCTTAAGTTGTGTTCCAATTACAAAGATGTTATGAAGGAAATGAGTTTTTAAGGCATTGGAGACAAATGTTAAGAAAATTCTTGGAATTGACTCTTAAACTTGCAGGTAAACATTGAATTGATACGGAAGTCGCAAAATCATTCTGGATTTTTTTTATTTATTTTATTTATTTTTTTTTTTTTTTTTTTTTATTTTTTTTTTTTTTTTTAGCTTCCGTCAATACCTAAAGCTTTCATATTTTCATTAATAATTTTGCAGAGCAAATTATTAGGGAAGATACCTGCAGAGATATTTTAGTGTTAATTTTTTGCCAGTCTATTTTAGTGTTTTCATATATGTAAATTAAATTTAATGAAAAAATATATAACAGGTTTATGTGAAGGAAATTATTTATATATAATTACTAATTACATTTTATATTGTCAAAAAATGCTATAATACCAAACTTTTTAATTTTGGAAAATAATCAAAAGACGGGAACATATACAGTAGTAGAAAAATAAAGTCACAACACTTTTTTTTGATTGCGGTGTTGCAGGTTTATTTATTTCACTCTGAAATGAGAAACTTAAAGAAAATTATTATTCTATTTTCTATTTTTCTTAAATTAAATAAACCAAATTAAATACTAGTTAAAATTCTTTACATTTTATGGTACATAACATGGACATTCGGAAATGAACTGTAATAAATGAACACTCTCTCTAGAGAGTCAAAAGTTGTTCACATAAATGAGTTCAAAGTGTAATAACGCTTTGTCGAGAACATGTTTTTTTTATATCCTTTTTAGGGGGCTCGAGCCGACGGAACACAGGGGGGAAGGGGACGAAGTCACCCCCGTCGTCTCCTAGTAAGTGTCCGAGAAATCACCCAGACTTACTATATAATCTCCATAGGTATCTTGTTTACCCTCACTAGGGGGTATTTATAGTTAGTTTTTAAAAAAAATTTTAAACAATTTTGCATTTGCAACAGAAATTCTGCTTTCTCGAGTAAATAAGGCTGTGAGTATACATAATTCTTATTGAAATTCTAAAATAAATAATGGAAGTGGTCTCTCATAAATATGCTCACACACAATATAATCAAAGTCAAATATATATTTTAAAACTATATCGTTTATTTTTTTTTATTATTGAACTTAGTGTGTTTCTCACGATCCTCCGCCGCTGTGAATTAAACTCTACTCCATATATAAAATAGAAAGAAAATTAACAATTGCCAACTAATATATGAAAAACATCAGCTAAGCGACAAAACTCTTACTTCAGTATTAAAATAATTTTTCTGTTTTTAATTTTCATTCACCTTTGGAGCGTTGTGCCAAATATATTGAGGATATAATAATAGATCTTCGAATGAGATCAGGTTCTGCTTTTCAAGGGCTGATTATTAAATGAGAAATGATATATGTATGATTTTTGGTCTGCTTGCAGCAAAGTCTATAGTATATATTTGAGTTTATCTAGTGAATTACATTGCTTAACCTAGATAATTTATTGGATTGTATGATTTAATAATATGCAAAGCGAATGAGAAATATTGAAAAGCGGCAGTAATATATACGTGAGAGACGTGACAAAATGAGTATCACTCAGTAAGATTATCTGGTATAGAGCACCTTCACTTGGCAGAGCGAGACACACACTCAGCTACCGCACCCCACTGCGTGCTCTGATCCACGTGAATGTGTACATATCACCTCTATTTTCACAGATCACTCAATGCGCATTAAATAGAGTAAAAGACTACGACAGTAGGTCTTTCCTATGTAGGTGGCATCACAGTTACCGCACTTGTATTTCACTGATGAACATAAAGGTAAAGGAAGTTTATAAATTTCTTAGGTACAGTTTTTACTCTTTTAAATTCCAGACACGAAAACTTGATGTTTTTAAATATATCAATTCAAATACAAAATACTTAATTTTCACCAGTGGATATTGAAGGAGGAGACTCCTTGGCAATCTTGATGTTAAAACTTTATATTAAGGAAAACAAAAAATTTCAAACAAGCGTTTTATGGAAACCGAAATTTACAGGATTAACCAACTAAATATTAATTCATTTATCCCGCAGTTTATTAAAAATTAATTTACCTTAAAGAGAAACTCGAAAGATAGAACATACAAGATCTCATCTTCATATATTAATCTTTCGAATGAATTGGACTTCCTAAGACGCTATTTCTAAAGAATTGATTCCCAGGGTTATCATTGACCAATTATCTCAGGAAACAACTTTCGTTAAAATATCATCGATTATCTTGCACTAAATTAACATACCTAAAGAAATTCTGTATATGAAATTACTTTTATGTTATTGTTTTGTGAAATTGAACGCAGAATTAAAGAATATTAAAATCAAATTATCCCCAGTCAACTTCAGATTAGCTTTTTCAAATGAAAATAAAATTGGTTACTACTTCGACTTAATTTTGAGAGAGCGTGTGTTAACCTTTATGTTCATCACCAGTGATATTACAAATGCAAGTCGGGACTGTGATGCCACATACATAGGAAGACTACTCGTAGTACTTTCTATCGCATTTGACTGAAGCATAAAGGTATTCTCCGTATAGAACTTTGGAACATTATCACCATCCCCCATATTTTGCGTCAATTCTCATTCTCTTCAGAAAAATCATCCTATACACTATACAGGATTCAAATTTCAATATTTTAGACTTTGAAAGAGAGCCTGACCACTATTCTTTAGAATCCTTGAAAGAGAACCTGACCTCCCTTCTTTAGAATCCTAATACATATTTGGCACACGCTCCAAAGCTGAATGAAAATTTACAAAACTGAAAATATTTTAATACTAAAGTAGAGTTTTGTCGCTTATGATACTTTTTTATATATATTGGCAATTATTAATTTCTATCTATTTATGTATTTATATATGACTTTAGTAATATTTTTGCAATATATTTATTTCTAAAACTATTATTGTTCAGTATAGTTAAAGCCTTGATAATGGGTAGACGTTTAATTCACCCGAAAAACTAGTCAAGTTCATAATAAAATGTTAAGACTTGTTTTGGTCATTTTAGCGATACAAAAATTGCGCCTCAAGAATAGAGGTCCTGTGACTCCTGTCACTACTGTTTTGTTATGAAAATTCTTATAATTATTATATATATATATATATATATATATATATATATTATATATATATATATATATATATATATATATTATATTGTATAAAAATACTCTATATATTATCATATATTTTTGTATCTATTATATAATACTAATATATATAATTATATAATTATTATATATTACAATTAAAACGTTGTTCAAATATCCATGGATTTTGCCCATATGTGGGGTCAGCATGGGCTACTGGTAGGAAAATCGAGCTTTGAGACCAGTTATCCTTGAAGCTTTACAATTAAATAATATTATATTATCCATGCTTTTTATTATCACTCAAATTCGTAAAACAAATGATTCCATCGTGTTGTTAAATGGTATTTTATTTTTTAACTATGCATGTCCAGAAGTTTCATTTTTAATAACACTTACCATAGATGAATAGTATGACAACCATAGCCTTGCAGTCAAATAGCTTAGATTAAAATATCTACTTTACTTTTGAATTGACAATCTAGGCACTGAGAGTAGTAATGACTTAGCACAATTATACTGTATATCTAAAAACAACCATAATTTCTTTGTCAAGAACACGGCTTTAAATCCTTTATGAGTCTACAGACCTATTTGAGAGTTCTGTCCCCTTGAGTCCTTTGACTTCAAATCCTCTCCACTCCCCCTTCTCTAAGTCACTCCCAGAATATCTACAGTATATGGAAAGTTTGGAAATTGATCCTTTGATACAAGTGCAAAATTGGCAATTCTGGGATATTTAAACAAAAACCCCGACAAATATTTTTGTGGCAAAATTGCTTGCTTGAATTTTACAGCATGCCGGTAACAAATTTATCACTCGTCCAAAATGAGCGTGAATATGAAAACGAATTTTATAATGGTTCGTCAAAAATTTATTATTTAGAAGTGTCACTTTTCTGGCAAAGATACTACCTGAAGGAAAACCTAGAAAAAAGATCATAACACGCTTAATTGGTTCCTGGCAATTCCCACGCAAATACTTATAATTATGGAACATGTTTGCTGGCCAAGAGATACCTTCTTTAATATTAAGCAAAACATCTGCCACAGTTCATATTAATTCCTGTTATCAATGTTTTCTCAATAAGTCTGGGATCATTTAAATAGTGAAGAAAGATTCACATTGATAATTAGATTAATGAAGTGACAAAAGACTGCGTTGATAAGAAGACTAAAGCAGGTCATGTTCACAGGAATTTTGTGATAGATATGAGTAGCACGTGAATTGTTCTGAACTTCGTCAAAAATTACTCTGTTTTCCCTTACCAAAAATTGCTATAGCAATTATTTCATATTTGTATCCGTTAATAATTAAAAGTAGTAATAAGTAATGCTTACACTTGGTCAAACAGGACGGGTTCGTATACCTGGTGCCCTTCGGTACAAAACCATTTGAGTGTGCAATTATGTCTTGCTTTGTTTGTGTATAATTTTTGTCACACCAAGTTTTTTTTAATGTTTTGAATTTTTTTGGGTTCGCGTATTTAATATAAATAGTGGTGTTAGTAGTTTTTGTATTTATTTTTAAACTTACTAAATCTTCACTATATATTAAATATTAAAAAGTAGCTTGAATGGTTGGTCTCTGTAGGACCGTAGCTCTTATGAGTTGAGTGATGTGATTGGTGTTTTTTTTTAAAGTTTTTAAATGATTCACTCCTATTCAAGTACTGAAGCTAACTGAAGATTTCAGAACATTTTAATTAAAGGCGAAACAGAGAAACTTATCATGAATTAATGGTATAAGTGTTAAAAATTTAATTTAGTTTAGCTTTTGAATTCTTTAGTGGCAAAAAGTGAATAGGGGTTCTACCTTGGTCAACCAGGTCAAAATTAAAAGCTTGCATACGGCAGTGTCTTACGCAACATTAATTGGAAAACTCACTTTGTTAAGATTATTGTTATTTTTAAATTAGTTTGTAGGTTAAGTAACAAAAATCGTAATTTCTTTATTAGGATTTTTATTTAATTGAATTAGAATATAAGCAAATAAGGTCGGAGACCTTTAATATAATTGTTTATTTAAGAGAGTAGTAGAAAAAGACCAATATTCAAAAATATTACTTAGATTTTCGTGGTAATCAATGACCCTTATCAGTAAGCTATAGGCACTACATCTAATCTTTTAATAACATTAATGAGTATAATATATAATTATAATTATATATTATTTATAAATATCTTATGTAGTCATAGTAAAACCTAAATATAAGTAATCTACAAATATATTGTATGACGGGTGGGTGATAGTTGTGGACTAGGTGGATATGGAATAACATATGTTAGATGAGGTGGTTTGTTGTGATATTTTGAATTTGACTGAGAAATGTTGTTGCAATAGGCTGAATGAAAACCTGACTGAATAATGAGTGAATTTCTATATTTGAGGCATGACAGAATAGAGGAGAAGTGTATGAGGGGAAAGGGAAAGGAGGCAGATGGATGAGGAGAGAGATAGGGATAATGAGATAGAGAAGAAGGTCGAATAGGAGAGGAGAGATGAAGTGAGTGATCGACAGAGAGGAAGAAGACGCAAAGAGGCAGGGAGAGAAGAGGGAGTGGAAAAAGAGGAAATAGTCTACGACAACGACGACGCTTTTATATTTCGAGGCAAAGTCCTGCCAGAATGAATAGCCGGGTGGAGAGATTGTAGTAAAGATAGAAATTAAAAAGTATGGCATGTAAGGATTAGTAAGTGCCAGTCATCCTGCTTATCTTGTAGTAGACAGGTTTGACTGCCTTCCCCTCAGATGGGGAATGATCGAAAGGGCCAATATAAATAGTTGACTTTTTCATAAGGGAATGGCTGAGGCATTGCTAAAACTAGAGACCGATCATTGATGATCATCTGTGAATATTACTTTTTCAAAAATACTGATTTAATAGAGGAAAACGAATGAACAAGAAGTATTGTTCATACCACAGAGTGCCATATTAATAAGCTATAAAAATTTATTTATGTGGATAGGATAGATATGGTGAGAATTGAACGAATTACAATAAGTCGATCCAAATTGTGTACTAGAGTATTAAAAATGTGAGGTAACAAACAAGTGAGTAAGCACACTCAGTAAAATTATGCAAGATTTTATTCCAGAAGAAGTTGAAATCTTCAATAAGATGAAGGCTAGTGAGAAGAAGGTGGCATAAATGATTTCTGGGATTTCCTTAGGCTAGGTACATCGAGGAATTAGGGAAAAAGCAGGGCATTAGTTGTAAATGAAAGGATTAGGAAATAGGGTATTTCAGAAAATAATTAGGTTTTTGGATTTGTGGAGACAATTTCTGGACAAAGATCTTTGCAGAAGACGGAGTTCTCTGGAGTCGTAAAGGTGTTGAGCTTTTCAGTGCCAGTTTGATGACCTGCAAGTCCATATAACCTAAATGCAGTTTGTTGTTGTTCTCACTCATTTGATTCAATGTAAAAATTTGCACCATGTTCTTCAACAATCAGTCACTCGACGCACTCTTTCAACTAAAGTATCAGCATATATCTTCTCTACAACATTCAATAAGTCATCTCCCCTATAGTCTCTACAGTTCCCATTATCACCCTTACCCTTTTACAAGGGTATTATAACTGCTCTCTTCCAATCCTTCGGAATTGCACCTTCCCCAGGAGCTTTGCAACAACTTCCATACACAGTCAATCAGTAAATCTTCACTCTTAAAATCCCTATCAATCTTGATAAAAATAAACTTCACCAGTAATTCCATTTATATCTGTCGATTTACCATTCTTCAACTTTCTCACTCTACCTTTTATCTCATCCCCAAAATGTCTATTTCCTCTTACACCATAAAACCCACTCATTTCAGGGTTGGCACGATTGGGGACAACTGGTTGTCCCCAATGGGTTTTTTCATGAAGACTGCCCCCTTGAAGAAAAAAACAAAAAAAAAAAAACCACCCACCGAATATTGGGTTTTATATCTGGATTTTATATAAAAAAAAAAATAGGTAAAAATGAAGGAATAAAGTTCCAACTAAAGAGACTGAAGTGGACCCTAATTAATTGAAAGAATCGTAATATCTTAATGTTTAATTTCTTTAGTGTCATTGGTAGTTGTTAAATTTATTTTCAACTTTCTTAATCCTAGTTTTCTATAGTTAAATGCTCTTTTTTGTTATCGTTATTATAATTATTTACCCTAATTTATCAGAACAGGAGTAAACATTAGCCCTTACACGAGTCGCACGATACGAAAGGGGAGTGGCAAAAAGAAGATGCGTGACTAACATTGTAAGACGATGGAAAGTCCATCATAGAGTGGTCCGAGGACCCACCTGCGAACACCTGACTGTCAAACCACACCGCGACTTATACTAGGGTGACAGGTGTCTACTGCCTTCTGAGAAACCACATGGAGTGACTGAACAGTTGCTAAATTTCCTGACTTCATTGACAAGTGAAAACTATAACACGGACACACTAATAAAAAATGAAATTCCTTTAAGTTTTAATGTCGTACACTAAGGTGGCACAACATTTGTCACTTGAAATTAAAATTTCGAGGAATCCTTTAATAATAATTATACAACAATTTTGGCAATCTCACCGGTGTTAAGACCCTGGGATATATATATACTATATATGGATATATATACCTTTATATAAATATATAATAATATATATATATAGTATATAGTAGTATAATATATATATAATGTATTAAAGTACAGTGTATTTATTCTTACCAGTTCTCGATTTATTCTCGAAGTAAAGTATTAAACTAGTAGAAATTTTTTTATTTTCCAATTTAATTAATTTGGATTGAAAGATGTGATAAAAATCTGGTGATAGTAAGCCTTATTGCTTTTCTTGTGGAATCTCTTGATTGTTCCTTGTTCATGTTCTCATTAAATGTTTCTTTTATTTAGGCTAAACCGTTTTTTATTTGCTTGAATAGTATTTATTTAATTTAATATATTGTTTATACTATTTGTTTTTAATTTATTTAATTATTACGTTTTATATTAAGCTTTTTTTATAATAATTTAATATTTTATTTCTTTATTTTTTAACCATAAATTACTTATTAAGTATTATTAAAATAATTACTGAAAATGTTTCTTAGTAAATTCTTAAAAGTTATAATTCTATAAATCATTTTGATCATTTTAGAAGAAAAGGATTAAAGAATTCACATTCCACTTCAACAATCTGCTTTCTAATTTTCAAGCATCTTAACATTATATATTGAAGAAGTTCTTATTGGCTGTTTTATTTTACATTTTCATAATAACCTTTATCTATTCTAAGAGATGACATTGTTTCTTCTCATTTTATTTTTCAATTGTGATGAATTACATCTTGATGGTTGTCGACCAAATTGATCATTAGGAATTACACATTCATTGAAGTTTTTTCAAGTCCTAACTATTCAAATGAATCAAGTGGCAAATAAATGACACTCTATTATAGCTTTTAAATTTTTGATTGTTTTATTTCCTGAGACAATTAAGAGTAATCGTTAACTAAGTGTCCTTAATACTATCCTTTTCTTAATAATATATAGAGTATTATGCTTTTGATTATAAAGATTTTCACACATTTTTTGAATATATATCATGATTTTAAGTTCAATGCTTCAAGTACTATTTGCACTCTATTCTGCTTGTATAACTGTAATGTTCACTTTCTTTGGATTTAATTTGGATTTCCACGATTATGGGTATCATTTTCCTTTTTTATATCATACAGCAAAAATTATAATGACCATCCTAGTTGATGTTAACGTCCCTTTCCTATGAATCTTATTTCAGTTCAAACAATATTTATTAATTGGTTAATCTGGTCATTATTTTTTTTTCTCTCTCTGTTAACTCTAATCGATATGTATTTTTTATTAATCCAGACAAAGGAAATTAAATATTCATATGCATACTGTGGAGATATTAAAACAAATGAAAATCTTGTTGGATAGGCATGTGGTTATTATTTTTCTTTACTCTGGAATGCCTCGATGCGTATTCCACTTTCTTTACTATACTACTTATGAGCGTGCTAACATCTGGAATAACTCCTGTGATTTCTTGCCCATCCCAAATTTATATTTAGCGCTATTAAATTTGTTGGTATTATCTTTTTTATTCACTTCAAAAACGTAGACACTTCTGTTTCCTATGTTTCATCTTTTGTTTTTATTTATCACCTTGCTTAAATTGTCAAATCCTTCTCGGGCGTCAAGTAATTATAATCTAAAATATTTTTACAAGTCCGCTGTTCACACCATTATTAAGTCACACTATGTGTCATGAATCCGTTCCCTTTGAATAATTGAATCTTCCTAAAATCTAGTAATCTAAATGATGCTCAATGATACGGTATGCTGCTATCTATCCTAAGTTATATTATCAAAAATAGATAAAAGTTATATCGTAATCAAAATATTTCATATGTATTTATATTGTTTTATCAAATTTTTGTTTGTGTTTTATATACATTAATATTTGTTTCAAGTACAACCATAACTCAAATTATATATAATAACATATGATCAATCATATACCAAAAAATAATCTAATACTATATAATAACTATACGTGTACATAATAAATAATAGTACCAGAGTATACTAAAATAAAATAATATGTGAAAATATATCCTATTTCATAAATTATGATAAATAATTAAGATCAATTTATTTTTGGTATCATATATTAAAATATATACTTTAAGATAATAATAATTTGTATATTATAAATAATAAAATTAACACAATAATTTTATAATATATCAATAATATTTTATTTTATAATTCAATAAGTATAAGATAATAATCAATGATAAATAACATTAACATTATTTATTATTATGTTATTATTATTATATGATTGCAATTTTCGTTAATATTTAATTTGTAATATTATTTATATTACATTATTATTATATTACAGTTATAGGTTATTTATTTCGAGTTACCTCTATATATCTACAAGATTTTATTGATAACTTTATATATTTGATAAGGAGGTTTCATTGTGGAGGATTATGTTGGCATAGATTAATATATATTCTGAAAGATTGGACCTTTGAATGACTATAGCTTGGACAAGTTATATTCATATTATTTATTATTATTTGATAAGCTTTCATAAATTTTTTATAGTGTGCTGTGATTCTATTGAATTAAATTGATTAATTAAGCCTACAAGTTAAAATCAGAATATTAGTTGTTTTTATATTGAAATTAAGGTTCTTCATAAAATCATTTTTATTT
Source organism: Trachelipus rathkii (assembly GCA_015478945.1). NCBI lineage: Eukaryota > Metazoa > Arthropoda > Malacostraca > Isopoda > Trachelipodidae > Trachelipus > Trachelipus rathkii. The sequence goes on from JABUQX010052916.1 coordinate 26,975, forward strand.
TCATTTATTTTGTCGTGAGATTTTATTATTTATTCTTTTATACAGTTCCATTACCTGAAATATATTACGGTTGGTTTATTAATTTCATTTGTATCATTATTGCATCATAGATGTGATACTTATTGTATTGGTGCATCTTGAGTTTATTCAAAACGGGTGTAAATATCTAAGGGCTCGTAATTGTGTAACTATATCACTTTTATTATTATTGTTATTACTAACTAATCTACTTTAAATTAGTTTTTTCTTGTTATTTTATTAGTTTATTGTATTATTAATCATTTTGACAATTTAAATATTATTATTATAATATTTTTGTATTAAGCGTTTAATCTTATCTATGATTATTGTATTATTAATAGATCTTCTTCCTACATTTTTATATTTTATACTTGTATTTATTACCTATTTTAATTTATTCAAAGGGTGATTTAGATAGTTGAGCTGAATACCTTCTGTTGTAGTATTACCGTGTACTCTATATTTTTTCTGTTAATTCATTCTTATTCAATACTTTGGCTATCTGTTTTAATTTATCTTCATTTTAATTGAGGATTAATTTAAAGATAGAAAAGTATGTTAGCATTATATTTATATTTACTTTACTTCGATATGTTTCGTTAACATTCCTATTGCAGTCACTATTGTTCTTTTCTAATTAATAATTCCTATATTTATCTATTAATTTTATCTCATTATTATTATTTCACTTGCTGAAAGAGTATCTGTGAAAGCAAAAGTGGTTCCTTTTTATAACCACTATTTTGCTTTCGTAATGGAGCATTCTTCCCTTATAATCGAAATAAAGGAATATAAATATTCATTATTGTTCAAATTCTTTCAAATTAATACTAATTTATCACTACAATACTTACCTATTTTGGTATTTACAATATTTGATCCCTATGTTTAATATTTATTGTTACCAACATCTATTATATTTTTTACTAGTTGCTTGGCCCCGCTCTACTAATAACATAACAATTAATATACTCCATTTTGTTCGCGATTTTGATATTAGGCTCTTTAACTTGGATTATGGTTTTAATTAACCGATGCTTTGGATAGAATGTAAATTATAATTATTCTAGCGCGTGTGCAGATCGTGGTTGTGGCTGTTTTCTCAGAACGGTATGAAATTGTTCATGTGGGTGTGGAGAAAACTGATTGTTATTAGTACTCAAATATTTCGGATCAATTTGTCTTCTATATTTCATGTCCGAAATGCAACTAATTGATGTCATTTCTTCATCTTCCCAAATTTTCTTCCAATATTTAAATTCTTCACTTGCACCAGCTTCTTAGTGAATATTTCACTGACCTTCTTCAGTTATATATATTTTACATTAAAATCAAAGTTTATTCATCTGACATGTATACAATCACCTTGGTTCATATTAAGATTATCGGGTGAGTTGACGGGTCAGGATGCAGGTTGCTTGGGTAAGTGGAGTCTAGATTTTACCCACTCAAACTGCTATACCAGTAATCCTGTTCTAAATATCTTAGTAATATTTAATACTAATAATTTCATATCATTATATTTAAGTATCTACAACGACGTCAATGATTTTTCCGATTGAGTTCTCTTAATAGCTATGATTACCTACGAGTAGGTTTTTCAGTAATTCACATATTATATATATACCTTTATCTATATATAATTTATAATATTATAATTTATAAATAATTATTATCTAAATTTTTATTTATAATGGGTGTCCGTATCTCCATTACTTTAATCTGTCCCCTCTTTTTGAATGGTGCTCTTTGCCGGCAGAGTTGGTTGCTTTTGTATCGAATTTTTGAGAAGATGTAGATGCAGTATGCTAATGATGTAGCTTCTTAGTAAGGGTCTTTAAGGGTAATGATATTTGATAAGAATTTGGGTTTGTCTGAAGAGATTTTGAGGAAATTGATTTCTTATGAGAATTTGGGGTTGAATTGTTTGGGAGTTTTAATTTGAGGTTACTGATGAGAGATTTTATTTATATTAAGTATGAATAATATATATAATTCTGGTGTCCATGCTGGACTGCGACGATTAATATACAAAACATATTGTTAGCTGTGTCTCTCTTCGAATATTTGTTCTCTTTTTAATGCGAAATTTTTTAGGAATCTACTCTGGTCATTTCTTTATCCAACTGATTGGTCATTATGTCATGTTGAATTAATAATTCAACCTTATGAAGCTCTACCTTTCTAGATTTGATTTTTCCTGATCACGCGTTTCTTTACGAATATCTATTTGTCCAAATAGTTAGCATAACCAACCTCTTATATCTTGTCGAACCATCTGTTTAGTTGTTTCCCTCCGTGCAAGTTTGGCATAGGCATAATTATTATTTATTCACCAAATCCGCATTTACTACCCTTAAAAAATATTCCGAATAGAAAAAAAAAAAAGTTCTACGTTTAAGGAACCTAAAAATAGCAATTTATTAAAGAACAAAAAACAATACACTAAAAAGAAATTATGTTTGGGGCGGTAAAACCGGTACGGATAACCATGTAAATCTTTCTGTCTTGTCTGTAAATAACTAATATCATTAAATCCTCGAAATTCTTTCAACGTCTCGACATCTTGCATTTATTTTTAATTTATAATTTATTTTTTTCTACAAACAGTTTTAACTAGTTTCTATAACAATAAATTTACTCCCCACAAAATACTATATAGTATACTTTAGATTATATATACGCTATATAAATTATAGTCGGGTATAATAATACGTATACTTTTTATTTTCTAAATATTATATTTCATATATATATATATTATTATATATATATATAAATAATATATAATAACATGATATAAACATATATAGTATATAATATATAATATATATATAAATATATATAATATATATATATCATATATATATATTATAATATATATACCTACAAATAGACTGTCTCACATAACATCCTAATATACGCGGCCTACCGATAAGTTATCCGTGAATCCGTGTCCGCATACCGCATTCGGCTATTAGATGTCATACAACCTGTTTCAGATCGCATATCTACCTCAAATAAATATACTACTACATATACCTGGGATACCCATCTATTTCCGGTTATATAAGTCCATATATATATGATAGTTTATTAAGGGGAGGGCACATCATATATACTTATACCTCAGATATATACCAACCACTTTTAAGTGTCGAAAATGTTATAACGATTCATATATCCCTGCAGTATGATATATTATATATATATAATTATATATATATATTATATATACTCCATACATCTATTATATATTATTATAACTATATAATACTAATATAATATATTATATATATTTACTAATATACTGTATTATATATATTAATATAATATAATATTATATATATATATATATATTTATACTATATATTATATATATCTATTAACATATATATATATTATATATACTATATATATATACTATATATAATATATAACTAATTATATATATAATATTATATATATATATTCACATACTTATACGATATATAAATTATATATATATATATATATTATTACAGTACTATTACTTTATTTTAAATAAACGTATTCTTATTATTATATCACACTTATATTAATAGACAGGAAAAATTTTGGTCCAATAGTTGTAATATAGAGCCTGAATTAATTGTAAAATAGCCATATTCTCTGGCGCCAATGCTTCAGTTATATTGGTGCACCACAGACCAAAGACGATATAACCTCATGTGCCACTTATTCGTTATTTCCATTTTCCACTGACCAGGCTATATTGCTTTGATAGGATTCCGCTATTTTACCGCTGCAGTATATAATATCAAGTGATAATATTCTTATACATAGTAATACCTAGGCACGTCATTTCGTCGTAAACTAATATAACTAATACTAACTCAATAATTTAGGTAAGTAGGGCTGTGATACAAATTATATCGTGTTGTTTTAGAGTTTTAATAATATAATAGTATAGATATTATATATATAATATATTAATTACTATATAGTTAAGTATATTACATGAATAAGAGGTGGGCGGAGCTTATATAGCTCCGCCCCCCTTTTACTGTCTTACGTTCCCTCAACCAATCATCTGGATTAGCCTTAAGAGTTCTAATGATAGGTGAACATAAGAGGCGGAGTTACTCTTTTAGGCCTAAATGAGTTAACGTCGTTCTTGTATATACAATAACGTCAGCTGTTATTCCTGTATTATCCTTGCACGATTCTGTTTCTGCATATTTTATGATGAGAGTTGTACACATATTGTTATCTTTGTATTCAAATTGCCGCCGTTAAATGTATATACATTCTTAGCAGTTTTCGCGCTAATTCATTTCGCTGTTTTTTCTATTACCTTGAAACTACTTATGTGTTTTGCTTTACGATGTAATATTCCATGTAAGGTCGTTCATTCTAGGAAGTGGCAAGCAGTTCGGAAATCCGATGAATGATTATCCCAATCCTGTAGCCTCTGCTTATTATGATTAAGCTGCGAGGAAAATTGATCCCCTGTAACTCGCGTTTACATGACATTCCCATCCTGGTATAGCTTCTTTTTCCAATTCCAATCCCGCGCTAAGTCTGAGACCAAGTCTACTATATTTGACCCTTGAAGGGGTTGATCATTACAGGCCCGGACTGGCAATTTCATTTTAGAAAATGTCTTTCAATAAAGTATATTACATATTATGCGTTTTTACCTTACTTTTACATTGTTAGATTATTATATATATATTATATTATTATATATAATTTATATATGGTTAAAATATTTTTGTCTTATAAACTTTTATTTAAATAATAATTAATAATCCTTTTCTTTTCAATAGTTATCCTCTTTGTGAACTTCATTTGAATAATAGGATGATCCTGAAATATACTTTCTTTAGACTTTCTAATAATTTACTTGTAATATTTCTCTGAATTCAGCCTTTTTCTTACACGTCTACATTAACTTTGATAAGTTAATATTTCTGTATATTCTACTTATTTCATAAAAATAACGTTATATCTGTAATCATACATCAGTATATACTGTAATCTGAATATATTCCAGTATATAGTAATGTTTCATGGGAAGAGGTGTAAGGAATTTAACCAGTAGAATTTATCCTGGTAGCTTATGTTACTGCTATATCGTAAAGGGGTATTTATATATATTAATTTACTACAGTCCTTCTTTACATTACTTATTAGTTAGTGATTTTCCTTGGCTATTAGCAGATTTAGTAATCATCAAATAGGGCCTTTTAACTATAGTGAGTGTTTGAACGGCTTCGTCAGAATGGCAATTCGTCCGACTACTCATCCACCATAACAGTATTCTTATTTTATAATTGTTTATTATTCTACTATATATATATATTATAATAATCAGTTCTAACTTTAACTTAGGAACAATTTTATATATGTGACAAATAAATAATACAATTAGAATCAATTAAATAAATGATGTATTAAGCTTGAATAATAATTAAAATGTTGGAAAACATAATCAATATCATAATCATAATATAAAATCATAACGTTAACATTTCTCTCTGAAATCAGTTAATAATTTATCTCTAAATAATGGTTAATCATCGGACACTAGTTAATTTTTACCATAATCTATTTTAAGCAAGACTCTACATAATCAGAAACTCACAGATATTACATAATATGACTATATGATTGTAATAAATTTTTTTAATTTAGAAATATTCCATACACTGTTTTCTATTAATTTTACTTGTCAGTAGTTATCATTTTTCACTTCTTCAGTAACAATATAATAATAATATAATAATATATAAAATTTCAACAATAATAGTTAATAAAATTATATTCATTTTATCAAAATCAACATTATTATTCGAGGTGTTCTTACTCAATATACGTATAAGTAAGTATTTTCGAGAACAAAATAAAAAAAACTTATGAAAATTAGATTATAGTGACGGATTAATGTATTTTGTTATGGAGTGAGTTTTATCGACCACAAAAAGCCCACGGCTTCGTCATCAAAATCCAAGCCCCCGGCGCAAGTAGTTACTAAACTCCAAAATTTCAGATAAACACTCATAGGATACTGTGAGAATTAATCTGATTTCTTATGCCAGATCGTGAAGTTCCATTACAAGTCAAATATAACCGTTATGCCCTATGATATATATATAATGGTTTCGATTATATTCTTATAAGACACTCTCTATTTTCCGATCATCGCACTTTTCGTAAAGCTATAGATACTCTTTTTACCTTTTAGTATACCTCATAGCCTGACTCATATCAATCCGGTGCTCCGTTTACAGGTGGAATATCACATATTGATTACTGGTACTATTAGTGCTAACGTTAATAATCTTAGACTCTAACTTGATCGACTAAAGTCTCGTTAGACCGAATAAGAATTCTAATAAGTTTACCTCAGACATATAATATATATTAGGTATATTCAGGGAGATACTACTATACTGATCATTAATGTGTATATTATTATAAACTTGGTGATATAATAATAAGAATTTCTACCTTTTCATTGAGTTTTTTGACCCAAGTGTTGCCCACCAAGAGAAATTGACGATAAAAAGTAATGATATTTACTATAAAGAATGGTTATGAAGAATAAGAGAGACCAAATGAAAATGAAGTAAATTAATTTAACTCAAGATGACAAATTACCTCAAGTATTCACCTTATTTGATATACACTTAACTTACTGGATCACGCTCCGTCAATAAATTATAGTTTGTTACAATACTTCTAACACCCTCTTCTTAAGTGATGTGCTCCTCTTTTTGATGTTCTCTTTCTAACGATATTTTATGCAGTCATAAGAATGCCAATAATAACAATGTGAGAACCGCCATGCAATGTAATAGTTATTTTGTATTTCGTATATGTAAACTTTTTTTATGGCGAACTTGAAAATATACTGATATAAATACATCTCATGTGTTTTATTCCTCTTCGCTGGGAAGCTCTTCAAATATCTCTAATTCACTTAATAATCTTAGTATTGCAAATGGTTGTTTATCAATAAACGAAGACTAATATACACAAAATGAAAATGGATGGGCCCCCAGGCTATAAGAACCATTGTTGACATTTGGGTCTGTAAACGGGAAACTTTTAATAAGATATTATTTCTCTACACATCACTCCTCCATGCTTGCCATACTTGATTAGACATATCAAGTAATAGTGTATCAAGAATGTCAGTATACATGAGATTTCCTTTCTACACAAACTCCATTCTGTTTATACGTCTAACCTAAAGGTCCATCGTATCATTTAACGTTGCTTGACTTTATTACGAGAGACAGAAATTACTCTTTCGAAAAAGCTTTACAAATATGCCACTCGTTCAGATCGTTTTCCAATAGCATTTATAGTTTATTTGGAATAAATATTTCTTCTTATTATTAAATATTTCTTCTTATTACTCTTTATTAAATGGTTTAGATCTCCTAAATGATTAATTATTATTAATATTATGATTTGAAATTAAAATATCATATGTTTATTATTATTAATTATTATTATATGGAAATTATTATATACATGTTTATTTTATATATTTATTTTTACTCTTAGTATGATATATATTAATTATTATATTATTATTATTTCATCGAGTGTATTAACTTAGATTCACCATTTAGTTTTTTTTAAATCATGATAAATATTATATTTATTTTATTTATATAATTATCTATTAAATTTATGGTATGATTCTCAGAATTATTATAGTATTATCAAATTATATATCTTCTCATGAATTGTTTCAACCTCCTGCAAGCTTATATTACTTAATAATGTATGTTATAGGAGCCGCCTCTAAGATTTAGCCGTCCACTCAACACTTGCCCAATATTCTCAAAAACATATAAAGCGCTACAACCAGCGCTTATATTCAGCGGGTAGAATAATACAAATTGGATCTGACAACCTACTAACGCATCTCGTGTGAATAAACTACCTCTTTTGCGAGGTCCCAAAATTTGTGCTCGAAAGAGTAAATCTGTCTATTAAAAAAAACTGTAAAATAAAGAAACCAAAAAAATAAAAATATAAAAAATTCTGTAATTATATCGCCCGAAAAAACTACCAAAGTACAGCGTAAAAGTCGAGGGAACATTTTTGGAATCCTTGTAAAATTTGGGTAGGAAAATGTAAAAAAAATAAAAAATAGAACAGTTTTTTAGGCTAATTGTACTACTGAGTTTATTTTACGCTCTCCATACTGGTACCTCCATTCTGGGTATAGTTTGTATTCTTTGAAAACTCGGATAGTGAGTTGTTTGTTTTACCGTTACACTCTGGGGCTGATAACTACTTTTGCGGGCCGATTAAACTGCCGCGCTGGAATACTACACTGCGAAATGTAATGTTCGCCTGGTATGTAATAGGGAACCATTACCATTAAAGTCAGTTCTTCTGTATCATAATACCCCTTATTGGTTATTATTAACTATTTAAATTTTGTAAAATAGTACGTATACCAGATAGCTAGCACGAGCCGAATTTATAGGGTAAAGATTCACTGAGCCTCGACTACGGGTTCTTCTGGCTTTAGACTGAGAACGAATTGAAGCCTCACACAACTAGGGTTGGGAGGGAAGACGTATTTTTCCACTCTCCACCTGTACATGTTCGTTGTATAGAGGTTGTGTGTTTCTGTAGGAGGGAACGGGGGTCTGAAATCGAGGAGACCCCGCAACACCCAAATACCGGACAAGAGCGGGTTCGCGATTGAAGGACACCTACCCAGCTCAGAAATAAGGCGAAGGGTGGCTAATTTGTCAGTACGCATAGGTCCTCTCGTCCCCGGAAGCGAGAACCCCGGCTCCCTCCCACCGGGATAACACTTCTTACATCGCCTGTCCTGAGATAGTTACCAATGGAAAACTATTACGCTGGGTGGGCTCATCAAAGATATATTAATGCTCTTATATCTAGTTAAAAAAAAAGCAAAGAAGTAGTTTATTATGAGAAGAGCCTATTATCTACGGAAAGTATATAAGAGGTGTGATATTATATTCTATTCATTCTTAGGAAAGCTTTTGATTATTAAGAACCCCTGAAACTAGTTTGTTATTTTTTTTATTTGCTAACTATTTTCTCCTAATCCACAGTTGTTTAACATCTGATGCCCTCAGTAATTTTCCATGTGTATTTCAGAGATTGAAAGCTTCATTTTTGTAAAGTTTTGGTGCGTTTGTCCGGTAAGCTCCTATTCTCTTATTTTTTTTTTTTTTTGTCTTTTTTTATATTTATACGTTCTAATCTTATATCCCGCCACTCGTGTCTTAAAAAATACTCTCCGGACTCCTCGACCAGCATTCCAGCCCAAATGTTTCCTTTGGTGCTTTTTTGATTACAGTGAGTTTTTCGATAATGTGCACCTTAGTAGTGTTCCTTCTTTAATAGGGTTGACTGGTTCGCTGACGCGGTATCTTATTTATATCATTAATCTAGATTCCAAGTCGTAATCTATCTCCCACTTTTCCACCACTTGAATATAATAATCATCTCTGTCTTTAAGACTCAGAAAATAGCGGATATAATATCCTCACCATATATATATTATATACTCAGTAATGATTACATGTTCGTTTACATCTTAGAGTTAACTTATCCTGTATACAGCTTATTTCAGTACCAGTACTGATATATATTCTACTTAATTAGAAAATCAATACCTTAGTTAATTCAGCTATAACAGTTCCCTTTAATTAACTCCCTAACTAAATATGCGATATATATTTACATTATATCCTAAACTAATCTATAATATTATTAATAACTTATATTTCTGTCCCAGTAAAAAATTTGCAAAAGTGAATTCAAATAAAAATTGATGCATTTGTCAGTTTATCTTATCAGCTTAGGATATTTAAATAGATATTGATTAGATATTTGATATGTCATATTGATACTAAATGTAAGGGGGGAGGACTTCTGTACGAAAATCTCCACCATGCTCCAAAATATCCCACGATATTTTTCGTCCGAGGACCCCCGCATGAAATTAAAGAATAAGGAGGGGATTCTGCTTTTTGAATGAGTCAGGAGCACTTCTACTCCCAGGTGGGTGGACTAAGTTGAAATTGACTAGAGGTGCTCCCCAGTTTGCATTGAAACCGCTTAGTTACATCATACTTATTTTAAGTGGAAACCTAAAAAAAAAAAAGCCTGGTCGTTTTTTTGGGTGTGAAGGAAGTAGCTACGGAGAATAGCTCCACCAGTGCCCCAATATATTTCATTATATTTTGTTTTCGCGGGGAGACCGTGCCATTCATATCTTATGATAAGGCAAATTGAGGCTGAAAAATAACCAAGATCTAATAAGTCAATCATATAGTATAATTCCGAAGAAATATCATCTTTTACATATTCCTGCCATACCTCTCGCCATATCCCCGCAACTAACCCATATTAGTATCCACGTATTTGTTTGGTTAGGAGGACAAAGATTTTTACTTTGGTTAACACCTGTTATATTCATAATATTTAACATTTGTCCGCTAATCTAATTGTATAATTGCTATCACTTTATGCTGCACCTTTGAAAGTTTGTATAGTACATGTTTTAATTCATTTTTCTCAAAAATTGAAACTTTTATCAGCTTTTTTACAATGTCTCATGTAAAAGGACAAAGTATTTATAAAAGCCAACCTTTAAAAAGTATCCAACTATTTCAATAAAAGTACTTTCAAAATTTTAGAAGTAAAAACAATCAATAAATCGTCTACGTGCAAATGTTCTCCGACCACCTTACATCATACATGGCCAATATCAAGCACACTTTAAAATAAACGCGCGCTAGGGATTACGAAACAGTCTCAGTCTGTTTTAAGGAGTAATGTCATCTCAATATTACCCATGATGAGTCAGTTTTGTCTTATCTCATGTGCTTCATATTCTAACGAGAATCTAAGAATAAGACTCAAACCTGTGTGCGAGTCCGTTTTTTTTAAAATGTGTAGTGATATATTTTCTCAGGAACGGGTAATTAACACTCATATATCAAGATTATTTCTTTGACAATTCTATTTTATATGTTATGAACTAACTTGACCGATCTTTTTTCGTCTTGCCCTACTCAATTATAAACTCAAATTTCATTTAGAATTTTATTTTGTAAATTTTATTTTTCTAAAAATTTTTTTTACAATCTCTCTGTAAAAACGACGAGTACTTGTTAGCAAATACCTATTATAGTGATTGTAAATATTTTGATAAATTTTGCATTCGAGCTTACAGGTGGTCCAATAGAATAAATTCAAGTCTCCCAATTTTATGTTTAATGGAATACCAGAGGTCTCGTGAACTAGGACAGGGAGTAGAAAGTGCTTCTAACGGGTACACCACTTACATAATATCAATGAAACGGGCAAGACTCGAACTTAGGAACGTTATACTTGACAAAAAATCTAGTAAAAGGCGTCGGTATTCGAGGAGCTCCTATTTAAGCGTGTAAATTGGCCAGTAAATTGATTATAATTGCAGTAGAAGAAGTTTATAAAACTAAGAGTACAATTACGCAAAATTTTAAGAAAAAAGGTTGAATATTTAAACACACTGTTCGATCCTATGATCGCGGTTTATTCTGTTCTCAAGGGTCTAGATAATGTGTCTTTTCTTGTACTATACAAACTTGATTGAATAACATAAACTGTGTATGATATCGTAAGTTAGAAAAATGAAAATTCCCTTGCAAGTGCTCATAGTCGAAAAAATGACTATAATACAGCTCACATTTGGATATAAAAGTATTTTCTCAGTACTTTCCTAATATCACAATGAAACCTGTAGGACCGAAATTATGAAAAAAAACTATTTCTTAACGATTTCTCATGATACATAAATTGCGTAATACTCTGTTCAACATGCTATAGTGTGACCTATGCCGTTATATCATATTACTTTTTACAAGGTATATACTTAAAAAATATCGCCCTCTATTTGGTAATGAGATTCTTCGATTAATATGTATTCTCATAAGCTAATAAAACCCTTCTACATAACTCAGATTTTATTATATTGTTCTAGGAAATTCTAATAATAGATGTAATTTTATACTCTAATAAAGTGGATATATATATATTATTTTAATTAATTATATATTTGCGTTTCTAAGTGGTATTATATAAATTGATTCCTCAACGTTATTATCCGTCTATTTAACATAAGAAAAACATTATAATACAGCATAATAATTAAATATTTTAAACTTTATATATATATTATAATTATTATAATAATCTATTAATTAGATAAATAATTAAAATAATATTTCAGCTCCATAAAATATTATATTAAATATTAATATATATATTAATATTATATATAAGTAGTATATAGTATTAATTAAGAGACATCTGTATCTCTCTCAAGGGTGAATATTTACTGTTATAATGTGATCAGCTTAAAGGTAAATACTTATAAAGATTCCCTCACAGAGGAATTCCCGATGTACCAGTGTGGGATATATCCCCTAAAATTAGGGCTCTCAAAAAGTTACACGCCCGCTCAGAGAGAATTAGAAATAGCTAAGATATATGCTCGAAAGACGTATACTAAACTCTACGATGTTTCAATAGGCAAACTTTTGAGTTCAGGTATGTGGTGTTGCAGGGGATGATGATTCGAGTGGCTGTTAATTACATACGCTCCATGTAACTTAATAATGTTGAGTTATATATAGGTATTATTTTTAGAAGCCTATTTATTGCGTAACATTATTGTATATATACTATATTAATGTCGTGCGAAACTGCTCCTCATTATTATGAGTATACTGAATATTATTAGACTGTATAGCTCTCGTTAATAGTCTCATGTAGTTCCACTTTCTGTTTCAGGTGTTTTACAGCCAAAAGTGGAATGAATTTGTTAGATATTAGTTAGAAAAACGTCGATAAATATGTCCTGTGATATAGACTAATCAAAAAAACGGTTGTGACGATTCTAAAAAGCATGCGAACTTTTCGATGTGTGCCCTATTTCCCGTGGAGAGTGGGGAGTTGCTTTAGAATCTGTGTGTGCGTGAGCCGTGGTGGAAGTAGTCGATCAGGTGGAATTAGTTGTAGATCGTGGTCGCAGTCGGGGTACCTATGAAAAGGCACCCAGAGCACCCAAAAAGTTCGGAAGGGTGCGCACTAATAACCATTATAAATTGAACCTCGTTTAAATGATTCAAATTATTTAAAATTATCTACTTATTATCTATTCATTATTATTATTATTTTATCTCACTCCTCTCTCTCTCTCTCTCATTATTATTATTATATTATCCTTATTTTTAACTATTTAAAATAAATATATAGTACTATTGAGAGTTTTACAATAAACAGTATATATGATATTTTACTCCGATATATATTATAATATATATAAAGCTATAATATATTAAATAGAATAAATTTAGTTTCTCATCATATACGAAGAATGCAATATCTATAATTCTTAGTGAGGATAAGGGTATCGTGAACAATATATTATATATTCTTGACCTTTATTTGCCAAGCGTAAGGTCCTTAGGACGCATTAACTGATGCGATCGAAATACCTCAACCTGTACCAGTGAACACTGATGGAGTTGATCTTGTAGACTATGTGAGGTACCAGTGAGAAGTGTGTGTGTGTGTACGCTCTACTTGAAATGGTCTTCGAGAGAAAGTCATGCGTCCAGTGTAATTTACGTTAAAATTTTCAGTTTACTGATTTGTGAATTCTATCTTATAATAGGATTCGTAATCTGCTAAGTTTTGAACAAACAAGGGTCAAAGTTGTTCTCTGTGCCAAATTCTCTCATGTGTCTCTGTAAGCTGTTATTATATGTCTTATTATACGTCTCTGTGGTTAGTTACAATAGATATTTTTGGTTTGTCTCCTTATAGTATAACCCTCAGAGTAGTAATGACACCCAGCAGAATGCCATTGTATCCACAGCAGGTGTTTTCCAACCACCCTCTTCCTGTCGATTTAATAAAGTACGAGTTTCAAAGCAGTGATTATACGGATATATATATCATTATATACTACTAGCTCACTATGTTAACATTTAAGCGGAAAAACCTGTTCCGATATCCTTTTTTTCTGGAATAATCCGGAATCGTACTTGTGAATAATGTTGAAAGTCTCGGGTAGCAAAGAAGGCACTTTCCATGTACATTGATTCTAACGCGACTGTTGTTGATGGTTCGAGTCCCTGGCGCGAGTGTATTTTTTTCTTCGTCTTTTTATTGCAAATTTGTGTTCAAATAATAGGTCTAGACGCGGCGAACATTGACTCAGATAGTTGCGACCACCTATTATGTTCCGGCCTGGTTTAGTATGCGTATGACTATATTTAGGTTGCCAAACGATTACCTCCTGATAACCCTACAGGAACACCCATTGCAGAATGCTCTGCTGAGAGCCCCCGAGCAGGCCTGGAAATCTTCAATCGGTGTCAACCACGCTCTTGTCGATTTAAATACGGAGTACTAAGTATTTCAAGCATGATAAATCTGAACGACGGCAGCGAGGATGTAGGAAACCTGAGATATCTCGACAGATGCCTCTACTATTCTTATCATGTCCGGGAGAAGTGTGAACTCGAGCCGAGGCAAGATCGGGGGTGTTTGACTAGTGCCTGCTCATAAGCTTTCCGCTTGTTGTTGGCATTGTACTAAGGGGCGACGCTTAGGTATTTTTCGTTACACAAGGCCGATCCAGGAATTAAGTTATCGAATCTGGTAGCGAGCGAAGGGTAAGAAATAATTATTTCTTTTGTAGGACCATTATGTAATCGGTGCAAATTTGTATGTCATTCAATTACATCGATTTTCCTAACCTATACCTTCGTATCAACAGCACATCATTAGCATTTTTGAGCTATTCTACAATTTTATCCCTTACATGTGTGTTCTTTGTTTCTTTGAGGCATCCTTATTTAGGATAGCACGCTGAGGGATAATCCGCTACCTGTAACCCAGTCAGGAATCACCCAAGCAGCCATAATAGTCGCAAGGAGAGGTTCACACTCATCTAAGCAGCTGTCCTCACCAAATCACGCCTCCGGTTGTAGTGAACGAGTTGTAAATCAGCAGACTTCGTCGTGATAGCTGATGCCCCAAACCGGTACCCCTAATACCGAGTTAAAGCCGTTTACTTACGATAGCATTAGATTAGAAATCTGTTCCGAGATGCCTGTCTAACAGGCTCGTTTGTCTAGGAAGGCGCGAATATTAGTATTAAATATTAAAATATTCATTTTATAAAAAAAATGTTCTATAAACAATCCAGAAGGAATTCATATAAAACTGATTTGTCGTTAAAAAATCTTGTCAATTCAACATAGATCTTCACTAAGCGCAATCCCCGTTGATAATTATGCTCATAGGTGACTTGCAGATCGTACCTTTATATATATATATATTAGGCTTTGGTTTAGGACCCTACTAGCTAAGGTCACAATAAGTTTTATTAAGTATAGATATAGTAAATCTGTGTAGACCCCTATACTTAACAAATCTTATCATAACCTGAACTAAACCTAACCTATATATATAGATTATTGATATCATAGACCTAAACCTAACTTAGATAAATCTATATGTTACTGTAAGAGTTGACCTAACCTAGATGGTTTGACTGTCTTCATATATATATATATATATAATGATGCATCGATAATCTGAAATACATATCAACAGCGTTTCTTTATTCCTACCTAAACGAAATGAAGCTAAATTATCACAATTTTACTAGATTAGTTTTTATACATTTACTGAAAATATAAACTTGAAATATATAAGAATCAGTAAAAAAAAAAAAATCAAATAATTTTTTTATACCATTTTCTTAAATTATATGTTTATGCTTTATAGGGTAATAATAAAGTAGAACAGCTCCATCACTGATTTTTACAAAAATCACAGCTGACTCTAAAAAAATAAATTATAATGAAGTATAAAAAAAAGAAAGAAAGAAAATGACTACTCTCTTTAGGAAAAAAATATTATAAACTCCCAAAGTTGTGAATAATCCCATGGGGTTCTGGTCAGTTGGAGTATAAGCCTACAGGATTATTCACAACTTTACGCGTCTGTAACCTTTTTTCCTAAAGACGTAAGTCATTCTTGTTTTTCTTGTAGGTACTTCATTATATTCATTTTTTTTAGTTTATGCTGTGATTTTTACAAAAATCAGCGATGGAGCGTTTCTGCTCTACTATTAACATTTATAGCTTTAATACAGTATTTACATGATTCAGATTGAACAGAAATCCCCAATTGCCCATTTTGTTTCTAGAGTTTACTAATATAAAAAATGACAGATTAGGAGAATATTGATCACAATTACCCATCTGGATTCGCAGTTATCAATAGGCTAGTTTCTACCTCACTTTAGTAAACTAGGCTATTCTCAAATAACCATCAATTTAGGTTTTAGTTTACTATAGTTGTAGAAAAGATATAGTAAATATCTAAGAATTGTAGCTTGAGCGCTCAACAACAACAAACACTACCACTTCTCCAGTTCCAGCAAACCCCACATTCCACAAAACACAAAAGCTTATATATTTTTTTTCCTCTCATCGGGAAAGAACAATGTAGCTTTGTTTCGTTTCAAGAGCGGGTAAATTCTCCGGCAAGGGCAGACCCTGTCCTTTAGGTGTGAAAAGGTGAAAAGGAGGTGGACGGGACGCTTTACTCAGACTCAATATCCCATTGCTATAGTATTTTATATTTATTTATTTTTTTTAAAGATTTTTCACATTTAAATTTAATTGTTAATAATTAAAATAATAAAACAATATAAACATAATAAAATTACTAAATAAAAAACAAAATAATTATAAAATAAAAATATAAAAATAAATAAATGGAAAATATGTGCAAAAATAATTATGAACTGAATTTTGTATTTAGAAAAAGTGACTTGTAAAGAGAAGATAATAGGACAAAATACTATAACTACATAAAATAATGAAATAAAGCAAATATACATAAAATGAAAAGATTAAACAGAATATAAGAAGTCTAAGATAATGATATATTGATATATACTATAAAAACTATTATATACTTCCACATATATATCTTCTATTTTGCTTATTTTAGTAGTTTATTTTAGGATATAAAAACTATTATATACTTCTACATATATATCTCTTCTATTTTAGTTTTATTTAGTATATAGAAAATATTAGCTATATATTTTCTTATACCGGCGCAGTATCTTCTATTTATTAGTTTTAGCGGAATTTATATTTTCGTCTTCATGGTATATCCATTTTCACTAAATTTCACTAAAAAATTACAATAAGGTTTCACTTCAAATTCAATAGCGGTCCTAATTAGTCGTGCTTGTGAAATCAAAATTTTAATAATCAAAAATGTAAAGTGTTAGGAGGTAAATTGTAATTTTCCCTTTCTCAACCTTTATCAACCTACCCCTATTCTCTTTACCTCATACTCACCTATCAATTTAACCTAATAAGTTAGTTAGTAATATTTTAATAAAGCCACAAGGATGAGTTATCTTAAAAGCTACTAGAACTTCCTCAAGGACCAAAAAAGTCTTTGAATAACCAACAAACTCAAGGTAAGACTTATGTAATTACACAATTGTACTTATATATTAATTTTTTAGTTCTAATAACATTACATTTTTGTAAAATTAGAAAAAAATATGGTAATAACGAAAGGGTTTGTTGTAACAAAGAGATTTTTGCTCTTTGTTAAATTCTTGTAAGTAACTCTGTCTGTAGTTGGTAGCTCTTACTTAAATTTAGCAGGGTTGGGGATTTTTTGATTTTTTAGAAAAAAAATTAATTTAGTAAGTAAATTGATTAATAGAAAGTTAATTAAGAGAATAGAGAAAGATTGATAGTAATGAAACAGAAATTTACCTCCTTAGCCTTATTAACATTTTTGATTCTAGAATTTGACTTTTAACACTTGAACACGTTGAACTCGTTTTTGAAAGTGATAAGCGTGTAAATTTTACAACTTAAAACTAAACATCAAATGAATGAACAAAATAGAAGAAATATATGTGGAAGTATATAAGAGTTGTTAACTCGTTATAATATTAAAGGGAAAAAAGAAACTATTTAAGTATAATAAAATGACAATATAGAAACCAGAGTAAGCATAAAATAAAAAAATATAATAAATAAAAAATATGAGCAAAAATAATATTGAACTGTAATTTTTATTTAGAGAAAGTGGCTGGTATAAATAATATTACAAAATACAAAGCTATATAAATTATTAAATAAAGTAGATATAGAAGTAGATATAGAAGAAATTACATCATGAACTGATACGTAATTATATAAAGAAAATAGAGGAATATTTATTAGATAACGATCTAGTAAAAACAAATTTAAAATATATTATATTATCATACTATATACATATATATATATATAAATATATATATATATTATATATATATAAATAGATATAGAAGGAAATATACATAAAATGACACTATTATAAAGAAAATAGGAATATTTATTAGATAATGATAAATTCAAGAAGAACTCTATTAAAAAACCACCAACAAAGCATTTTCTATTAACTGATTATATGTGATGATATATAAAAGGTAATAGAAACGCACAATTCTTAGAAATAGCTAAGTAACCGAAACACATGACACCCAGTAAACTCTCTCTCTCTTCTCGACGCTCCTCTCCTAATCTCCTCGTCCTCGTTCTCACTTCTCTCTCTTTACTTTCTCTCTCCATGCTCTCTAACTCTCTCGTCTCTTCTTCAACGTAAATTTACTTCATACAATTATTATGCCCCAGTAGGTAAAGAACAAAATAGGAACTAAAGTGAGGATCAGATTCTCACTAAACCTTGCTACTTTTTTAGATTTTTTGTATTTTTTTTAACATGCATATGCAGACTTTTTAGCATTTTTCGGACTCACGTTCACCACGTCTAGACTACGATCCACAAAATCAGCCAGCCCTGACTGGTAACTGCCCGCAGCACAACTCTGAAGGGAATTTGGTCCTAAAGAGATTCTTTTTTCAATGCCATCCATCACTTGACGCAACATATGTGTCAACACGGATGTTTTTCTATGGACGAACAGCCGAAGAGACCGGTCTCTTCGGAGATAGGTTCAAGACACGTACTTCGGAGGCTCTGCGCTTCCTGAACGGCGTACAGGGAAAATTCCAAGTCATGTCGGACAGATTGACTGGTCGATTTTACTAGACTGAATTTGATGTTTATTGAGAGCATCAAATTAGGACATTTCAGGTCCGGGTGCGGAGCACAGTTTCCGGACGTTGACAAATCGCTATCTTCGAGCTCTCTCCGACTCCAACAGTCATATCTCTCAGCAGCTGACTTGGTGAAATACCTAACGAAGTTTGGCTCGCTAGGCCCTCGAATAACACGGGAAATGGCGGCATTTACCCAAAAGAGGGCTAAATGACGCGTACCTGCAAGACAGAGACTTAAACGGAAAAGACGTGTCGCCAAGCTGCATTATCGTCTTATCTGAAGATTCAGGAGCTTTCTGAACCGTCAGAAAATACCATTGACTTTGGAAATTTTCATCACTTCGTTTAGATTTGACACTTGATGATGGCAAAATTAGGGCGTTCACTAAAGGTCGGGTGAACCTGATCCCAAGGTTCCGTGCCTCTCCAAGCCTTGGAGCCCGTATTGAATCGGAGGACAGAGCCGGAGCGCGCAAACCAGATTGAAAAAAGTTTAACTATATTGTTTCGAGTGACTTCGGGTGTCTCTGAACCTATGTTTGCGATTTTCGGTGGATGTGCGAGCGTGCTCCTAAGCTTACACACCACACACACACTCTATATCTACAAATAATAATATATATAATATATATACTATATATTATATATAATACTAGTGTAGACTACACCTATCTTACCATAAGTAACCAATATATTATATTATATATATATAAACGTATATTATATATATATATATACATATATAATTAATTTATTTTTATGTTTACAAATTAAAATTTCCCAATTGTAGACACAATATGAACCGCTGAGTTTGAGATGAGTTTCGGTTGCTTAACCCACAGGACCAGCTAAGAACATTGGAAAAAAGAGAGAGATTAAATATCGAGGACATTTTAATGCATAAAAGTAGAGTTAGTGTACTAAGGATAAGGACGTCTTGAAGTTATTTTCTTCTTTTTTGGTTTCTATTATTATTATTATTATTATTATTATTATTATTGATGTATATAATTATTATATTATTATTATCTATTATAATGTTATTGTTATGTTATGTTATTGTATTATATTATACATTGTTTGATTATAGTCCTAATTAAGAATACTATTATTATTATATATCATATATATATATATAAATTATATAATATATACTATATTTCTATAATATATATATAAATTATAAAATTATATGATATATATTTATATATAAATGTATATATATATATATATTTTCATATAATATAATATATATATTCAGTACTCGTAAAGTCAACAAATTAGTATTATTATC